>BRDA01061451.1:0-32574 GCA_036984385.1 Crenuchus spilurus | reverse complement strand
TATATATATATATATATATATATATATATATATATATACTACTAGCTTGAATTGAAATATTTTATATATTTGTGAGAGGAGCTTAAATAAGCAGAGACACATTTTTCAGAGCGAGTCAGACAGCTGCACATTTTTTACCATGAAATGACATGATCTGTCATTCATATGATAATGAAATGGTAACTCCAGACATTCCATTTTTCACAATATATCAGCACATCTGAAAATAGGTTTTTGGAAAGTCTGCTTATTGTTTTGACACTGTTTTTGCCGAGTTTGTGCTGAACAAAAGCCTTGTATAACACTCTAGGAAAAAAATATTTTGTAAAAAAAAAAGTCAAGGCATGTCACACTACATCAAAGTGTATGGAAACCCCTCAGACTCCAGAGAGTTTATAACATATACTATGTTTATTGTATATATGATTATGTTGATTCAGAACATCTAAGCAAAAATTGTGAGTAATTTCAAGCTAATGGTTGAAATCCATCAACATCTGAACTAGTTAGCTTCCAGAAATCAAAAACAAATTTATGCTCAGCTGATGCTGAGGATGAAGACAGGATAGATAACTCTAGTTTAGCCTTGTATAGATTGTGTACTTGGCTTGTATTCAACTAACAAACATATAAAAATGCTCCAGGACAGTTGTGGGAGGGTGTTGCAAAAGTCTGGGTCAAGCTCTGTACTATAAATCACACATTGTTATGAACAGTTGGCTACAGTTCCTCCATCAACATCACCCCTAATAGGTATTAAAAATATAATAAAATGTGTCTCCCATCCTAAATGACTGCAAATCAAATCTAAAATTATTTAAGGTCGGTCAAATATAAATTTCTAAATAATCAAAAGTATAAAAAGTAATCTAAAGCATAACCATTTTTTCTTTTTTTTTACATTTCACTAATAAAATAGTCAAACAACATGCTGGATTATGTATCCATGAATATTAGACTGTAATATCCATGGAAATATTTTTTTTTTTAACACAAATACCAACCTTTTATTGTTTCATTTTAATAAGAAGGAAGATCAAGAGTAATGCTTGTACTTTATATTTTATCAGATGGAAACAAAAACTTTAATCTGTATCATGAAAACATTAATGGAATTATTTTTTGCTAATGAAGCAACAGACTTGACATTTTCTTTCTCTGAGCAAAAAGTAATAACAATAATGTTTACAAAAGACAGCAGCATTCTGGATTATCAGGAGGTTTCCAAAGAATAAACACAAAATAGTGCAATTCTGTCAGTCATGCTTTGCTGTTGTTTTTGCTGTTTTTTGCTGATTAGGGCCACTATACTTGGTAGTTACATTATGTAAGCAGCGGCCCACTGGCTAGCTTTCCTCCTCATCAGTATGTAACCTGTGGCTCATTCAGTATTATTCCAAAGGGTGAGAAAAAAAACTTCCTGAGCCAGGAGTCCCCACTCTGACCTACATTTACTACAGCTACTTGTGCCAGGCCACAGCCTTTCATGATGCAGCATATTACAACACATCCCCCTTGGAGTGACTCTGGAACACTGCATTAGAGGCTACAGCCAGAACTTGGCAATAAAGCAAAATTGCCATCAGCCACCTAATAAACACCTTCAGACTACTGCAGGAAAAGGCACTGGGGTGAAAGTGGACTTGTAAAGTTTGTCTGTCAGTCAGATGTGTGGGACAGCGAACACAAGCAAGAAGGGAATGCATAGTGAAACAGGGTCTGTAACCTTTTCAGACTAAAGCGTAGCTGCTCTAGCCCAAAGGAATTGTTACAAACTTCTTTCACTGCTTTCCACAAAGCACACAAGGCTTTCTATTTACAAAAAAAAAGCAAGAGAAAGTTTTACTCAGTTTAGAAATCAAGATGATATAATAAATGTGCTCTTAACACATCTGTGGCTAGTTTTCCTTTCAAACATTTTGCAAGTGTTTTGCAGAGAGTAGGTAGAAAAAATGCTAATTAAGTTATTTTTCCATTCACTACAGCTATGTGAAGAAACTTTAGATGATGTAGTTACCATTCAGAGATATAACTCTGCATTTGCTTTCAGCAGAATCTTCTTTTGCAGCCATTTGCTGCATTTTTTTAACGCTGTGTTAACTAATTTCTCTTCGGTAATCCATCTTTGCTCTAAAAACTCAAACAGCTTTTCCCCGCACTGTTTAACAGACGAGTTACTGTAATTTAGGATCTAGACGCGCATTAAAACTCTCAGTGTAGACACAGCAACTGAGCTAATTTGAAGTGCAGGTGGTCTGACTGCTGTTACTAAAAGAGAAGCAGCATTTCTTTATACAATCCAACCAGCTGTGTGGAGTATAGGGTATTGGACAAAACCTTTATTTAAGGAAAACAACAGTTCACTGCGGTGTACATGCTGTACATCAAGCAGTAAAAATTAAACAAATGAAACTACTGAAACAGTACATCATATTACCTGACTTAGTTTGAGGGTGCACACTCCAGACCAAAGGAGCAAAATTAGATCCATCCAAAAGAGGTGGTCTCAGCCCGGACCTACTGAACCATGGTCCAGATCGTGTGCAGTGTGACCTGGAAGGTTTGGACTTTGACGAAGTTGACGCAGGCGGTAACAACATTCAACAACAGAATAAGAAAAATAAGCAGAACAGCAGCAAAAATAAACCGTGGACAACATGTTGAATATAATTTTGGTCTGATCAACATGTGAAGTCAGCTTTAAAAACTCACAAAAATGCTAAAACATGCAGCTTACTTTCTGAGAGGATGAGAGAAAAAGGAGATGACGGAGCAACCTAAAGTAAAGAAACTGCGGCAGAGGAATATAAAAGTATATAAAAGTGTCGGACTGAGTGTAGGAAGACGCACCGCACATAAGTGATGATGACAGCACATGGGCACGTCATAGTAAAAGTCTTTGGTGCGCTCACAAAAATGCAGTGTGAAAACAAACCTAACTGGACCAAATATATACAAAGTAACAAACACACGAACCTTGGTTCAGACCATGGTCCGGACTTTCATGTGTGAAAGCACCTAGAGACATCATAATTTATTCAACAAACCCTTTTCTTCACCCTGTTTTCACAATTTGGCTTTAGCAATATTCAAACTTTTACACCCTGTCCTAGCTTAAAATTTGATTGCTGGTTGTTTTTGGCTTTTTCTACACATTTTCAAAGTTTGCAAAAACATGATGGATGAAAAATGTACATTATAATCACCAGACAATGATTAGCAAGATTGATAAACTATGTGTCAGACGACTGAAAGTCCATAGTTATGGAAACACTTAAAAAAAATCACTTTGTCCAGAGACTACAGGTTGACTGATGTTTTTTTCTGGGATAATTTTTCCGTAAATTCAATATTTGTAGTGTGAAATATAAGAATTACACTCTTACTCACAACTTAGAATAAATGAATATACAGAGGTAACCCTACTTACAAGTTTAATCTGTGCAGGAGACGAGCTCGTTAGCTGGTTTGCTCGTTAGCTGGATGCATTTTCCCCATAAAAATACATGTAAAACTGATTAATCCGTGTCAGCCGGCCAATATACAGTATACTTTAATATGCTAAATAATGTGTTTATATGGGTTTTTTAAAACATAAATGAGACGACGACGACGCTCATGTAGGCTGGCCACTAAGGAGAGGGAGACCAACGGTGCTCATGTAGGCTGGTGGCTAAGGAGGACAGGAGGAGGGGCGTACGTGTATGGCATGGTTACACTTATATGAAAAGTAAAAGTAAAATGTATCGAACTTTCTTGTTCACTACCTTTTGCTTTCTTTGCGTCGCTTTCACTAGCACTTTCACTGGACAGCGGTCAAAGGTAATGACTGACCTCTACTTCTACGCTAGCATCTAGGGGATGCTACGACCGCCGCGCCCCTAGCGGTTGGCATACTTGAACTAATTTACTTGGAATTTTACTCGTTACCTGGAACCTGGAACAAAAATATTCCGAAATATCGACTCATGTCCTGGAATACTCGTTACTGGGGATGCTCCTAAGTAGGGTTACCACTGTAGTTTAATATTTAAAAAACGCAGCTGTTAAAACAGAAAAAAAAATGTCTGATGGGTTTACTCGACATGTGCTCTACATTTCTACTAATCTAAAAGCGCTGTGGATAAGACACTGAGCCAGTTTAAAGAAGTGTGTCTTTTACCATCACATATGCATATAGATAACAAAAAAATTTTTAATATACACAAAGCTCATGTGCTTGTTATTCATCAGTGCCGAGAGTCAACCCCTACTAGAGTATAACAATAAAATTCAGTCTGTAATTAAATAGCAATCAATTTCATAGCATGTTTAGAAGAATACGAAAGAACTGATCAATTCCACTTGCATCGTTATTTTATTTTATGATTACTGTGCCAAGAAACCTTCAAATTCGCCCTTCTAATCCTATAACACCTAGACTTTATTCCAATGAAATAAAGAAAATGGCATATACAACTGAGAGACTCTCTCAAACCACCAGTGAACAAGAGAAATGACTTAAAAAAAATAATGAAGCTGGGACATAAATGCAAGGTCACCTGCGGCTGCACAGAGACTGATGGCATGTGTGTTAAATATGTATGGCACAAGTATGCCAGAGAAACTCTTAAGCCCTTCAAATTTTCTCAAGTTCCAGAAATATGTCTTTGTTACCTGCAGGCTCTAAAACCGGCAGATGGAACACACATCATGCAGGCCAGTCTCTCTGCAATTGCATCAGAAGGTTGCATAAGACAAGCTAAATGTGGGTGTAAGTGAAGAGGATGTGTGAGAGATGACCCACCCCACCCTCCTCACTGAGGTAAGACTCCGCAATCACTTGCACCTCATCACTGTTTGAAAGAAGTCGACAAGCAAACCTGTGATGTCTAATTATATTCATGCTGACAGGTGCAAACCAACCTGTCATTTTTTTATATAAATATACTACGTAGCACATGTTTCAAGAGATACAACAGGCCAGGTGTCAAGGCCACAATCAATTAAAGCTACAACTTTCCTCTGGCAATTAGGCCTCCAGCAGACTGACAGAGAACTTGTGCTTCGGCTGCCTGTGTTTTCCCATGCTGTTTAAGTTGTCAGTCTTCTCTTCTCAGTTAATGGCAGACATCCCCACAGGGGGGACCTGCGTACGCTTCACTGTCGAATCCACTCATTTAACCTCTGGTCAAGGAAGGGTTACAGACAGGTTAATCAAGAGAATAAAGACCTGCTGGTGTGCTCTACTTTACTTACAGGAGACAGAGACAGGCCTTGGCTGCATGTACGTTGAGAAGTGTTCCTTAGTACCGATTGATTTTCTCCCCATTTTTAAAGGTCAATCTGTCTCCTCTGAAGCAAATCAAAGCACATACGACCCACAGAACCCTACAGTCAGACACAAGCAGAAACTAATTAAGAGCGACAGAGTACTAACTAAGCAGCATATTGCATTCCTTGTCCTGTGTCACTTGACTGAACGATCTGTGCCAATCATCATTATCACTCTTACTACAAACACACAACATGACTTACACAAGGTCATATGGGCTGATGTGAAAAGCATCATATTGAGTGTTTTGTAGGTGCTGCATATTACATAAGCCATAAGCTACATGGGAAAACTTTAGGCACGGAAGATCACAGGATAATGGACGGCACGGTCTTGGTGAGGCTCCTCGAACACCTCCCTAAGGACCGTCTGCTTTGATACATGAGAAGAGCATCATTGTCAAACAAGATATCTTAACTGCTCTCCATTAAAGAATAAACATCACCAGAGATCAAAAGGAATCGTTTGTTTTTAGCATCGTGATTACCCCACTCAGTTTTAATATATTCTCTTTAGTGGTGCTGTCAGCTACAAAAACCAGTATGCATCATGTCTGTGCACAGCAAACGTGGAAAAGATAACACTGCGTGGGCCTTGGGCATGTACTGAAAATTTGCAGTGGAGAGACACAGAAAAGCAAAAATCAACATCTTAGTTATGCATGGGAAATGGGCATGGGAGAAAGGGTTTTATTTCATACTCTATGCAGTGTTTCCTCACAGGATTTTCAGTGTCAGTGGTTGGTTGACTTTGGGAACTGTTTTTACAGTTGAAAGCTTTGGCAAACTTTGAGGTGAAACTAGAGGGACTAGATCTGTATTTGTGAAGAAGTAGAACTGCAGAACTAGTGTACTAGTACTATATAGCATGTTGTTTACTGTATATGCATTATTATACCACAGACCCCACAATCTGATTGGATGAGAGAAGTTCTAGGAATGGTGATATTGTACGATAACGGCACTCTGACCAAAGCTCTTTAAGTATTACTCCACGTAATCTAGCAAAGACCCCAGCATACCCCAACCCCCTCTTAGCGCATTTGACTGAACAGAGTCAATACAGTAACAACTGCACTTTTAATGCATTTACAGTATATATATATATATATATATATACATACAGGGGTTGGACAATGAAACTGAAACACCTGGTTTTAGACTATAATAATTTATTAGTAGGTGTAGGGCCTCCTTTTGTGGCTAATACAGCGTCAGTTCGTCTTGGGAATGACATATACAAGTCCTGCACAGTGGTCAGAGGGATTTTAAGCCATTCTTCTTGCAGGATAGTGGCCAGGTCACTACGTGATGCTGGTGGAGGAAACCGTTTCCTGACTCACTCCTCCAAAACACCCCAAAGTGGCTCAATAATATTTAGACACAAAGACTTGCTGTCTTGGTCACAGATGCGCCAGCAAGACGTGCACCAACAATTTGTCCTCTTTTGAACTCTGGTATGTCACCATAATGTTGTGTGCATTGCAATATTTTGAGCAAAACTGTGCTCTTACCTGCTAATTGAACCTTCACACTCTGCTCTTACTGGTGCAATGTGTTAGTCTTGCCGTCCAACTCACCAGTGTCCAGCAGGACCTGCGAGCCGTACGTAAGTGTGACTGAACAGTTCATTTCCATTCAGTCTGTTTACATGTTCTGTTATTTGCACAAAGTACTAGATGTAAAGAAGCACATACATGACGAAGCACTTTGATAATGTTTACTTCACTGGAAACGGACTTTTTAAAGAACAAGTCAGCCTTTAGCTATTTTTGCTCTGTTTGTGTTCTGTTTACATGTTAATACCACAGCTGTGAGTCTTGTTATGAAGTTAAATAACATTTAAGAAAGACATAAGAAGCCACGCAAATCTAGGAGCAGTTGTTGGCACAAGCAAGACAAAATATGGTCGAAACTGTTTATTGCCGTTTATAACAAACTCATTTGAACATCACATCTGTAACAACATTAGCAGTAAATGACCTAAATCATACAAATACAGCCAATATTGCAGTCATTAAATTTAGATTATTAATAAATTTAACACAAAAAATACTGTAAATTAAATAAATACAGGCAAAATTTCAGCCATTAAACGCAGATCCTGGGTTATATTACAACGAAACAACTGCAACCATTAAATGTAGAATTATTTTAAAACCAAATTTAAATTAAAGCAAATTAAAAGGTCAGTACTAAAATCATTAAAGCTAGACCTTTATTTTAAAAATGGTAAATTAAACAATTTCAGACAATACTGCAATTCTAATCATTAAGCCTGCTTTAATGATTATCAAACAAAAATAAATAAATTATCAAAGTCAAAGTGCACCTATTAAACATAGACCCTTGTTTTAAAACGAAAGCTGGAACCATTCAGTATAGATCTTGAATAATAATAATAATAATAATAATAATAATTATTATTATTATTATTATTATTATTATTAACGAAAAACAGTAAGTTAGATACCTGTGCTAGCTCTGCTGTTTGCTGATACTCACTGTATTCAGCATGGTGTACTCTTAAGTGTCGTATCAGATTAGTAGTATTAAATGTCTTTGTCTTGGTTCCTCCTCGAGGGACGTCGACTTTACAAATTTTACAAATTGCCTTGGATATGTCTTTTTCACACAAGGTAAAAAACTGCCAGACTGACGACATTCTGTATATCTGCACATGCAGCTGAACACGTAAGCGGGTTCTTTAGCCACTCGCGACTCCTTCTGTTTTAGTCTGTTTGTCGAAAAAAGTATATATAAAAGTAAAAAATGTATTTCCCTCTAGTGGTTCAGCTAGGAACTGCAGGGACCTGACAGGATGGGTTCGTGGAGGGCTCCTTTTCCTTGATGAAACGCTAGCTGGAAATACAGAAATCTTGAGATCGGCTAAATTTCAAAGGATATCGGCCGATCGCCGATCGCATATTTTGATTAAAAATCGGCTGATACCGATACATAGCCGATCGATCGTTCCATCTCTAGTAAACAGCACTTCTTATGTTTTTTTTTCTCAACAATAGTTTTCTTCTAGTCACTCTTTCATAAAGGCCAGATTTGTGAAGTGCAGACTTATAGTTGTCCTGTGTACAGATTCTCCCACCTGAGCTGTGGATTTCTGCAGCTCCTCCAGAGTGACCATGGGCCTCTTGGCTGTGTCTCTGACCAGTGCTCTCCTTGCTCGATCTGTCAGTTTAGGTGGACGGCCATGTCTTGGTAGGTTTGCAGTTCAATTCACTAGTGTTCTCTAACAAACCACTGAGGCCTTCACAGAACAGGTGTATTTATACTGAGACTAAATTACACACAGCTGGACTCTATTAATTAATTAAGTGGCTTCTGAAGGTAATTGATTGCACTGAATTTTGTTTAGGGGTATCAGAGTACAGGGGTTGAATACTTTTGAACGTCACACTTTTAAGATTTTTATTTGATAAAAATTTTTAAAACCATGTATCGTTTTCATTCCACTTCACAATTATGTGGTACGTTGTGTTGGTCTATCATTTAAAATCTCAATAAAATACATTTACGTTTGTGGTTGTAAAGTGACAAAATGTGAAAACGTTCAAGGGGTATGAATACTTTCTGGACCCACTGTATATCATATATCGATATTCAGCTAAAAATAGAGATATAATTTTTGGTCCATATCGCCCAGCCCTAAGTAGATTTATAATGTTTATAAGAATATATAGTTACTAGGTTGCTCAAGAAAGTAAATGTATAACAGACAACAGCTTGACTAGCCTGATGTCGGAGATAATATGTACCAATTACCATACTGCATAGTGAGTTTCACAAACACACTTAGTGCTACAAACCTCCTCAGGCATAGAGCTAAAATGTAATGCGGAGATGAGTCTGGCAATGTAACTCTAAAATCTCCTCTAATGTATTCCAGGTCTGAACCGCTGCTCATGTCTCATGTGTACTCATTTGTTTACGGTGTGCATGTGTATGAGTGGATGTGCGGCACAGAGCACTGGCTGCCAGTAGAGCGATCAGAGAGGCCTTAGCAAAGCAGCAGTGCACTGATACTTTTTCCAGAAACATGAAACTGTGGCAGTAGAAATTAAACTGTGGCAGGCTGAATACATTAGTGAAAACCCCCGCTGTGCCCGACTACAGTGAGTACAAGCCTGCAAATCAAAGAATAGCAAAGAGTTTCTGCTTCAGTCTGACCTTCAAGGAAAGTCATTCACCCTTGCATAGCCTGTCCCCTCTTCACCATGCTGTGGCGACATGGTCTCACAGGGCATGTTGTTGCCTCTCATGGACCTCAGACATGCCTCACATCAGCCATTTTGGGTCACTGGATACTTGCTGCTGTGAAACCCTGCTGAGAGGTCTAGGGCAAAAGTATGGAGGAAATGCCATGAACACCTACAGATGCAGAACTTTTTCTGCTGTATTTCTGATAACTCTTTTTGGATCTAGTTATTGTACAATTAAGATACTGCATGCGAATAAATGATCTTTGACTCTTTAAATAAACAGTTCCTTTAGTGTCCTCTAATACACTTACGCCCACACATTAATTCCACCCACCAGCATTACAATGTGCTGCTCTAATGCATCTCGGGTGAAAGCAGGCCGTATTCCAAGCAGCCTGAATTCTCCTTTAGATACTGGCAGTATGTTCATTATCCAATAACAGTACACATGGGCACTGATTTGGCTTAAACAAAAAAGATCTTGAACTGATGACTAATGCAGCTGAAGATGAGGGATATGGGTGTACTAGGAACCGTAGATGAATAATCAAATTATTAAACAGTGACTGGGCCTCTCCATTATTATGCACTGCACAATGAGAAGATCCACCCATTAAACTTGGCTTGTCAGCCCAGTTCAGTATTTGGCAGCCTTCACCTTCCAGCCAGTGCTCTGTGCACCTTTACTCTTAAAAAGGACATCTTTCTGAGTGCTGCTACTGCCTCATCCCCCACTTATGGAATGGCACCCATAGTGACCACAAAAGCACTGCCCTCAAAAAGATTTGCACTTTAAATCCATCCATCCATTATCTTCTGCTTAATCCTGATCAGGGTCGCGATGAGTCGCCTACCCCTTCACCAGGCGCAGGGCATTACACTATCCTAGCTAAGCTCAAGACAGAGCGCCAATCCATCATTGGGCACAAACTAGAGCTGGGCGATATGGCCAAAAATTTTATCACAATAAATTTTTCTATATTGATCAATCTCGATAATTATCACAATATAACATTTTCTAACACTGTCATAGTTTTAAACAACATCTTTCTAAAAACATCAGGCTAAATACATGAAATGTTACTATTTAAAATATTAAAATGTTTATTGCTAGAACATTTCAAGGGACAGACGTTTACAGTCGTCGCTTTGTTGTTGAAACTTATGATTGCTGTCTGCCGCAGCCACTCCAAAATAACAACAGGCTAGAGAGCGCACAAGCTAACAGGCTAATGCTAGCACGCGGGTGAACACTCACACAGCAAGCCCCACCTCCTTCTTCTTATCACATACACGCACACAGCGACCTCGCGTTCTCTCGCCCGGCCCCACTATGCTCTCCCCCAATCACAGGCTTGTCTTAAACACAACAGTGCATTTTAGTGGCGTTAGTGAGGAGGATCTGTCTAAAAAGCAGCAGTATCACTTCAGAACTCACCGTCAGCTGCTGGGACGTGAAATGGAAACAAATGTTAATGCTTATCAAATTCTATTGTCCCGGCTTACCATCGTCATGGAGGGAAAACTTATCGTGAAACAAATCTATATCGTTTTATCGCCCAGCACTAGCACAAACACACAGACACACCAGCACAATTTAGAATACCTATTTCACCTGATCGCCATGCTTTTGGTCCCCAGAGACACAGGGAGAACATGGAAACTCCACCCAGATAGGACTTGAACCCAAGACCTCAGCGCTGAGAGGCCAAAGTGCTAACCACCAAGACATTGTGCCACCCTGTACTTTAAGTCAATTATTATTCAAAATATATACTTATATACTAATATTTATATGTACATATATTTACATTTACTTTTTATATTTTCATGCAATATACAGAGTAAATCTGCCTGTGTTAAATCAACACTATTGGAGATAAATGAACTCTGAGGGTGTCAAAATGTAACACTCTCGGTGTTAATTTAACTCTAATAGTGTTGATTTAACACTGGCAGATTTACTGTGTAAAGTGTAACCCATGTGACTGTTTTTTTTTCCCGTGTCAGTCAACATTTTTATGTACAACAGTTTAATGTACTGTTTTTATTAGAACAAATTAATATTAGTATAAAAATAATCTGTCTACAATAATGCTAATTTCTATTATTTATCACATTAAAATTACATTACATTTTGAATGCCCCAACTGTGGGACTAATTAAGGATTATATCATCACACCCAATCTTTGACTTGTTTTTTGTTTTTAAATACCTTTACACAGCCAGCAAAATTAAAATAGAGCCTTGCACTGAGAAAGAACTGCCAAATGTGCAACCAGGAATGTAACTGATTTAAATAAATATCATAAATGATTAAAACACAAAAAAGAATTCAAGAAGAACGTCAACATGAGTTTCAATGACTATAGCAAAGGCTTCAACTGCATCAGCCACACAAAACTGAAATGTTACGCTACTTTTTCAGGATTAATTATTAAAGATAAACAATTATTCATCATATGACCAATTACAATTACAACTGATTTAAAACCTAACTGACCAACAGTCTTTTCATACTATGGCTGAACCATGATACAATTCCAGTACTTTCTACTACCCAACATTCCAGAGTAAATAAGATTTACTGCTTCATTTTTAAGTGTAAAATCCTGCTTTTTTCCTGCTTAAATAACATCAGTCAAATAAATTGACAGTAAGAAGTAACTGGCTATTTGACAAAATGAGTTATAATTCACAATAGGACAAGTGCATTTCTTGTGAATTCTCATGTAATTGTTATAACACTGCAACAAAAATCTGACAAAAGAAAAAAAACAATACTGCTGATTCCAGTCTTTGCTAATACCTATTGTGCATCCCTACAAGTTATGTATTAGGTGTATTTTCCCTGGTGCTGAGCTCCTTTGAAAAAAATATATCTTATGCAAAAGTGTGGATATCCCTTGATTTTTGCATTTATACATTAAACGTACTTAAAAAATATTAGATAGATAGATAGATAGATAGATAGATAGATAGATAGATAGATAGATAGATAGATAGATAGATAATATAATGTATCAATTTATTTTCCACTGTCAACTTCTCATTGATAAAATAAGAGGGTTTTTTTATTATTAACAAAATGATCAAAAACAACACAATGATTTGTCTCGCAAATTCTCTACGTAACCCTGCTTATATTACTTCCCGGCAGTGGTGAACTATAATAAAAATCATTCACAATTTCAGTTTTCAGTTTCATCACGACTGCGATAAGAACACCAGTCCGTAAGGCCACGCTGTTAACCGACATAGTTCACCAAGCATTGCACTGCATGCAGGGCTTACTGGTCGCTATTCTATCAGGCTTCTAGTCTGTTATACCCAAGAGATCAACTCTCTAGACCTTACTTTAATGTCTGCACTTTCTATAACAACCTGCACTAGCATGAACTCAGACAGCAAACTGACTACACAGCCAGAGATGTGAAGAATCTCTGACTCTACTGTGAGCATGTTTTGGACTGTTAGTAACATAACATATGTAACTATGTTGCATTCACTGGCATGTTTGAGACACAACAGTGAAACTAAAGTCTTAGGACAGTGGTTCTCACTCCTGGTCCTGGAGTACAACTGCCCAGCACATTTTAAAGATTCCTCTGCTCCCAACACACCTGATCCAACTAATAAGCTAATTAATAAGCCCCTCTTATCCTAAAGGCAGATCAGAGTTGACACTGCAATATGCAGGAGAGTGGTATACTACTCCCAAAATTGAAAATCACTGCCTTAAGAAGAATTCAAGCTGATATATCACCCATTACTGTTGCTTACCCTCAAAATATTGGCATTACATGAACATTTTTGCTAATACTTGTCTACCCACATGGACAATGTCTTGTTTGCTTTAGTTCAGTTTTATGCAGTGGTGGTCATGTAGAGTTAAAATCATTGCATGTGTGTTAGAAACAGCTTTGAAAATACTAGAAAATACTTTTGGAAATACTAGAAATGTGGATTGGATTTAGCCCACAGGATGAAAAAGAAAAAAAATCTACCAAACAAACCGGCAACTGGCCAAATGGCTGTTAAAAACTCCTCGTAATCAGTGATCGGTGGAGCTCCACAAGAACAACTCAGAAGCACTGTGCTATTACGGAAATGTCCATTAACTCACATTTTAAGCCCCTCAGTGCTGTCTCAAGTTTCCGGCAGAGCCAGACAAGTGCCCTGCTGGTACCATCTCATTAGCTTGGCTTTCCAGGAGTAGTAGTTCGGCACGGTAGGGGGAAACGAGTGAATCCTATACAGCCCATTTCCACATTTCTTTTGTCAGCCATAGAAGTAGCTTAAATGGAAGCAGATGAAAATGAAGAGGGGGCTATGTAGGTAGGTACCACAGTGTCCTTTTGAGCATTTGCAAGAACAGAATGGAGAAGGGAGAAGTCCTAAATGAATAGTTTGGAGGGAAACAGACACAGTAAAAGAAAGGGAGAGAAAGATAACAGTCATGCTTTTTAAAAAGAGATAGAGAGGACAGTGTGTTCCTCGGTTGGAATTAAATAGGGTCGTAGTCTTGGTGTCATTCAAAAGTTCTCAGTAAGCCTCTGACAGAAAACTACAGATACATCCTAGGCAGTGGCTGTGACACCATGTCCATGTTGTTTTGCGACTGAATATGGTTATGATACTTGCATGTGAAATCCTGATTCAGAGATACATCACTTCTCAAGTAGAATAACAAACTAATCATTTGTCTTCTGGATTTTCAGAGATGGCATATTTTTAATTCTACTATCAATATGGAAAGTCAAAAACTACACTGCAGCATAAATATATTTTGATAAAATTGTGATTTATCTGCTTGGAAAAAGATACAAAAATTTGGGCCCCACAAAAGTGAAGACGGGTGAAGGGAAACTACCTATGGGCTAGGCCTGGGTGAAAAACCAAAAATTTACCGATACCAAAATTTTAGACAATAACCGACGTCATTTTGCCTATGTCGTTATTTTCGGTGTCTTAAAAAAATGAAAAGAAAAGTCGTTTTGTTTTGTTTTTCGGCTACGTTCATGTTCCTTTAAGACGCTGCTCTCCATAGGGCAGCCTGTAGTCACGTGACTACAGGCTGCCCTACCAGTGCGGGCCCTGCGGAGAATGGTCTGACTGCAGAGCCACAGAGCCACAAATTTACGCCAGCAGTTTTACGCCAGTGACAGCGCATATGCGGTAAACACATGTAAACTGCGAATGTTAAAGGAGGTTTGCGACGGTTATATGTGCTGCAATGCATATTTCCATACAAGAAGGAAGACCTTTGCCGATATATGAGCGATGTGACACATGCTGCGACAAATATCATTGCCTGTTTTGCTCCATAGAGTATTATAAACCAACATCAGCCAGTAAACTTAGGAGTCATCTCACACTACATTTTAACCGAGCAGTCCAGCATGAAGGCAAGTCAGTTAACACAACAATAACAGTCTTTTGACACAACAGTACAAGTCAATAAGTTGCACAATATCTAACATATAATAGTTATCTACAATGCCGAACATATCATAGCTGTATATAATTATATAAATATCAGACTTTGTAAACTGCACGTATGATTAAGCCTCAAATTACAACTTTTAAAGCAGTTTACTCAACAAGGTTTATATACCTTGTTGTCATTTGAGGTTTAGTCATATTTATATAATTATATACATCTGTTAGATATTGTACAATTTATGTTGTACTGTTGTGTCAAAAGCCGGTTACTATCATTACTAAGCCTTTCAGAGACCTACAATTATTTTTATGGCCCCACACTGTATAGAATTTATTTTCTCATGTTTCAGGATATACTATCTCCTTTACCACTGCATATACTGTCAGTCAATGGTGCTGCATAAAGAAGACTTTGAAAACCATTTGATTGTGTGTAAGACTAAACAATCAACCACAACACCTCTGTCAAAGCCATGTTCTACAAGTCCCAACCTGTGCCCCCCTAGTGCTGAGCCATGCACACCCCGTACCAAGCCATGCCCACCCAGTGTAAAGCTGCATGCACCAGTGTTAATTTTGACAGGTGATTTTGATTTAGTTTTAGTCTTAGTCTTCTGACTAAAATGTATATTAGTTTAAGTCAAATTTTAGTTATGTAGTTGTTAGTTTTAGTCTAGTTTTTGTTGACGAAAAACTGAAAACATTTTAGTCTAGTTTTAGTCAATTAAATGTTTAAAATATTTAATCTAATTTTATTTTATTTTTTAAGCTATTTTAGACTGCTTACTCTTACGGCTTACGTGCCTTTCCTCTTCATTTCGTTATATGACTGTATTTAAAATGAAACGGAGGCTGTGTATGTGTCTTACGGCTCCAGTTAGACGTGTTTGTGATCTATTTAACCTAAACACCTAAAATAATGATAACGGATTGCACATTTCCCCTTTATACACTGAAAAATTCAAAAATGAAAAATGAAACATATCAGATATACATATTCATCACCGTTAGCAAACTAGTTAAAATCTAGCTAGTTAGCTACGTTAGCTTACCTTTTTGTAAAGCTCGTGGTGGTGAGAACTGAGGACCTCTTGAGGTTCATCGTGCTTTTCTCAGTTATTTTAAATCCACAAACTTTGCACTCTGTTTTGTTTTGTGTGGCAGCTGTCCAAGCTGCGGCAGTGACGTCAGCACGTTGTGTTGTTAAACTTCACCAGTGTGACATTCTGTGACATTTTCGTTTCGTTTTTATTCGTCGACGAAAAGTCTAATACTTTTAGTCATGGTTTTCATTTTAAAATATTAGTTTTTATTTAGTTCTCGTCTCGTTTTCGTCGTGAAAAAATGGTCGTCAACTAATATTTTCGTCATAATTATCGTTAACAAAATTAACACTGGCATGCACCCAGTGCAGATCTGTGCCCACCCAGTGTAAAGCCCAGTACCAAGCAGTTCCCACCCCGTGCAGAGCTGTGTCCACCCAGTGCCAAGCCATGCCCACTCAGGGCAGAAGAAGACCTGGGAATTTATGCACTCAAAAGATGAGATTGTGTGAGATCTGTTGTCCAGGAAAAATGTCCTATGTGCAAAGTTCTTATGAACAGATGCAACATCAGAAAGCATATTGACTATAAACATACAAACCAGGAGCTTTTTGATGTAAATTTTAAATACCACCTCAGGAGTGAGTATTGATGAGGTTAATGGTGTGTTTTCTGTCCAAGACATTTTCTTCATTTATTTATGCTTTAAAGTTAATTAAAGTGGTAATAAAAAGAGAATTGTACCATCAATATAACTGACTGTGAAGTATTTATGTTGGTCTAACACATTCTTTATTTTTGGGGTATGTGTGTATTAGTATTATCGTACATTTATCATTATTGAGGTGAACTTCTCAATATATCGCAATATTGATTTTAGGCCATATCGTCCCAGCCCTACTGTGGGCCAACAAATTCATGATATGAAGTACTGTGAAAGATCTGTTATGGAACTGTTCTACCTTCAAAGTGATGTTTCTTAAGATTGAATCCTGAACTCACAATGTACCAGGTGGTTAAAACTAAGGTTTAATTTTATATAACTATCACAGTAAAACCTTAAAGCAGCTAAAGTACCTAAAGCGGGTTGATTAGCCCATCTTCTTAGCTATCCTTAATTTGTAGCTAATATTACGTTATACTGAAGTGATACATGGCACTGTTTATTGTATGAAAAACATAGAAATATGGTTATAAAATCCTGACTGTGTAAAAAAAGCCAAAAACACTAAAGCAGTAAGCATACATGCTAATATTACTGCTAGCTATCTAAATAACAAACATTAGATTAAAAAAAAAAGTCTCACTAAATACATTTTCTGCTTATTATTTACCTCATCCTAAATAATGAACATGCATAAATTTTTAATGTGACATAATGTGATTGTGAAATCTAGTAACTGTGGAAAATAACTGATTATCTCAAATAACTGCAATCAGGCAATTATGTAATAATTATGACAGGCCTAACTAATACCCAGCTGAAACTGGATCTTCCAGCACAAGTGCAGACTTGACCAGATAGAAAATCAAGCTTTAAGACTGGCCATCCCAGTTCCACAGTCACCAATCTTTCCAACAAAAATACTCAGATAACAAAGAAGTAGAGTCTAAGTTTTGCTTCCTAATTCTCATTTTATGCACTGTTCACTCAACATTTGGATAAAAATAATCAATTATTCTCAATAATCTCTTTTAAATAAAAAAAAAAACATAAAATATATTTTTGTATTATCAATGAGTAAAACCAGCAACAACCACCCTTGCTGGATGTTTGCAGACATATGCAATCAATGTCCTATAGTAAGATCTATGGCAGATCAACTGTATTTGGACTTTTTTGAAAGACGTCACTTCTAGTGCTGCAAAAAAATTTTTTATCCAAACTTAAAAATTGCACAACACAGTATCTAGTACAACAATTTAGGGTGCAGGAACTGCTAACTCTGTTCTTCTACATTTATGCAAAATAACATGCATAAAATCATAATAATAAAATGTGCAAATTATGAACTGGCCCTGTATGAAATATAAAGCATTCAGTCAAACATTAATTCACTTTGTATTACAACACTGACTTCTCCTAAACAGTCAGTGCCAAAAAATATTTAAAATAGTACCCTTGCAGGTCATCTAGCACGCAGACCACGCTGATGTAAACAGTTTTGAATGGTCTGATGTGGCACTGGGATGCCTCTCCCTTAAAAGTGCCTGGAGTTGTGTTGCGTTCATTTGGTTCAGGACTGTTCAGAATTAAGTGGTCATCAGTGTGGGATGTGGCCAAATGATGTCCACTTCTATGCCTTTCTGTGACTCTTCCAGTCTCTCTGTATCTCTGTTAGAACCTGCTGATGACACTCTGTGACACTCTAAGCTCAGTGGTTACTTCCTGTTTGAAGACTCACAATGGTGTGGTACTGTTGATCAGTTGTTAGGTGTCGTCTTGATGTGATGATGTCATGATGTCAAAATGTGAACAGCCTGATGAGGAGGAGTTTAAATACTAATTCTAACTGAAGCAGGACATTTATTGGTGGATTCATGGATCAAACAGCTGTTGTGAATTTGGCCATTAAGCTCCTTGTTAGAGAAGCAAGTTGTGCAAAAAGTACTGAAACATTGAACAGTTGGACATGTGCATTCAAAAGTTTAGCGAAGGTCACATTAAGTTCACCTGTAAAGGTTTATTTTAGGTTCATCCTGAAATTTCACCTGAAAGACAAACATCCTTTTGCGTGTAGTGTACATAAAATAATGTTCAGTGATGATACTACTTCAGGCCCCTTTGCATGCAATAACACAGAATACAAACAACACTGTTCGTTATAAAGGGTCTACCACTCAGTTTGAAAAGAAATCTACACGAAATGCAGGTGTCTCATACTTGCACATTTTTGCCAAGAGTGTCAGAAATTCTGGATGTATTTGCTAGTTCATTGTAGTTTGCTCATTGACATATATTATAATACAGGGTGTCCCATTTGCGTCTTTACCAAAACAATTGTGAATAACATACTAATATAATAAATGTATATATTAGTAACACATTAGTACTAAAATACTAATGAAGAGATGCTGATGAAATGTGGATGAAATATATCTGTCTGATACATGTGCTGAAAATGTCCAGTATGCAGTTTGTTTCTCCTGATGAGGTGGATGTGTGGTCTACATGAAGACCTGTTTTTTGGGGGCAGCTTCCATTTTCTCTTGCATTTTCTGAATCAAGTTCATTATCCAGTACTTTCACACCATGAATGCTCCTCTTGTGCACTGTACTGATACATTATGCATGGACTGTTACACAATCCACAGGGTGAAATGACCAACATCCTATGCAGTGTTCACGAGGATAAATGAGGGCTTTAATGTCTCACTGCAGTGCCGGGTCGATGGTGTTGGCTGGATGGGCACCGGCCTCTACTCTGACAGCTGTACATAGTTGTCATTGGAAATTAAGAACCATCTTCCCACATTGTAATCATCTATGTCAGTCTTTATCACACAGACTGAGCTATATTTATTCCTAATTTTGTCACCATAGCTTCATTAGCATTAAAGTTCTTCACGGTCGTTTGGGTCAAGAAGCAAATGGGACACGCAGTATAATCAAATTAAGAATTAAAGAGTCCTCCCTTTAAACTTGTAACCACTTTGCAGTGTATGGTCCTTTCACAGACTTGCCCTGAACCAGGAACATTTTAATCAAAGTTGCCCCATTATCTAGAGCCCATTATGTGTCACAAATTGTAGCAGTCATTGAAAATCCTAAACTTCAGTGAAACACTGCTTTTGATACCTTGTTAAGTGTCTGTGCGAGTAAAAGGGAGGTAGTGGAAGGCAAGGTCAAGAAGTGAAGATGCAATGCTGAGGATATGATGCACTATGGCTTGTAAGTGATTGGAGAGAAATCCACTCTGTTCAAGTGCTTTAAAAGTGGACATTGGGAGAGCTTCCATTAGAGATCCTCCTAAAGCTGGCATGAGTCTCTCTATCTATCTCTCTCCATCTGTTTCTCACACACACCTACACTGGGTGAGAATTTATTTTCACAAGTAGTTCAGTCTTCACATCTGAGATCAATAACTTCACAGCAGCTGGTCTGATTGCATGGGTATCTGTTCAGGTATTCTGACTGAACATGTCATTGTTCTCCATTTCTAAGCAGCACAACAAGGCAAATGAAGCCGACCTAAAGCAAGTCTGACTTGGTGTGAATCTCCCCAGTAGTCCAAGGCTAACATGGAGAAAACTGCAAAACATCTGTAAGATGAGCATCACAGCCCTGTCATCCAACATAGACAATCTTTCTACACACAACACCAAATAGCAGATAATAGCACTGAAAAACTACATAAATTATATCTATGATAGCTACAGAGACAAATCATGATGGATGGTGAAATTTATTTTTTTACACTTTTGTGTATATTCACAGTCCATTCTCCAATCCTCACCTTGTCTTTCCTTATTAAATTGAAAAGATTCCTTAAAAAAGGCTTAAATCACGGTCTTATAATTTGAAAAAAATAAAACTAATGTTTAATAATAATAATAATAATAATAATAATAATAATATTAATAATAATAATATTTTAAATGGCTAAAATGAGATGTTACCTCATTTGGATTGTGCATTTTCAGATGTGTCTTAAATGTATCTCTTATTAAAAAAACTGTTTTCAGAACTTTTTCACTTTTAGAACGTCTTGTAGAGTATTATACAGTGTACATATATACAATTAAAATACTGTGAAAGTTTATTGTTGCTCATAATTTAAGTCAAAAAAGGTAAATTGTAATTTTACATCCTTGACATGTAAAGTGACTTTTTTTTTTGTTTTACTGTTTATCAGTTTGAGTATATAACTATTCAAACAGTACACAGTAAATCTGCCAGTGTTAAATCAACACTATTAGAGTTAAATTAACACAGAGAGTGTCAAAATGTAACACTCTCAGTGTTAATTTAACTCTAATAGTGTTGATTTAACACTGGCAGATTTACTGTGTATCAGCGTGTAAACAAAACAGCTTGAAATATGTCACTTTATGTGTAATGAACATAAAATATGACAGGTTTTTATAATAAATTATGAAGACAAACGAACATTTTCACAATATTAACATTTTGGCACTAGTATATGGCTGTTTAGTGAACTAGCTTCTCAGCATTCATGCCATGATCATGGTGTTACTTCTTTGCTGAAAAGCACTGACAAATAGAAAAGAAAACTGTCAGCATTAAAATCAAAATGTGCAAGTGTTTGACCAGCTATACACACTCCTTTGAAGTCCTTGAAGAAGAGCTAGTCCAACATTCCAAAAAACACGGGATAAAAGTGAAAGTAAAACTGAAAGTTACTGTTACAGACACAGGCCAGGAAATCTCAAAAGTCTCAGAGGAATGAACCACCAGAAGGTGGCTTCTCGATGCTGGATGATGGATGATTGCATTGCCTGTCATTTCAAGTCCATGTAGCAAGTGCATGATCTTTTTATCCCTACAGAAAGCTCTGGCAATGAGAGGGTCATAGTTCACTTTTTCCTGATTGCAACAGCAGTGATCACAGTTTCTTCTGTTTGTCTAAAGAACTCTTGGCAGGTAGCAGCTCGTGGAGAGCCATACATTACCACTGCAGACTGTTAATTCAGCCCAAGCTGTCTTCAAAGACCGTTTGCAGAAGTGGACTGAACTGTGTTTGCTTGTCCTGCAGATGCCCCTTGGCTGGCCAACGTGAATGTGCATACAGATCTGAGCCCAGCCTGTGCACATCTCTCAGTTCTGCTCACATTATCATCCTCATATCCTCCAACCCCCCCACACCAAAATCCCATCTCTCATCCCTGAGGACAACTCACAGAGTCAACGGGGAAGCACATCAGAGACACGTTCAACATTCACTACCACAACCCCTGGGATTTTAAGCTTCACGGCAATGATGTTTGGAGTTATCTTGGGTGATGCACTCCTGAAGGCCTGTGCCATTTTTGGCACTGACTAAATCCTGCAGAAGCTTCCTGTGGAACTGTGTATGCTGGGGAGGAGGTCCAAGAGCTATGAGCAACACAAAGCACATCAACACAACAGATTTAAAAGAACTGCATCTTAAGGCTAGGCTGAACGCAGTGGCCCTTGCCAAGTCAGTTTGTTCTACATGGATTTTGGTCTTTTCTTTTCCAATACTTATCCACCTTCATTTTGTTCGCAACAAAACTGGAAGAACAACTGGTTTCACACTTCAATCTGGGACTTAACATTTCCCACTCATTAAAAATGAATCACAGCAGCAGACAGTGTGCAACTGTAATCATAATATGTAAAGTCTCAGAGTCAACAGAGATTGCAAATGCAATGACAGCTGACGCCAAAGGCTTCACACAAAGCCAGCTACTGCAAGCTAGTACTGCATTTGCATTCGAATCTCTCCAGATGTACTTGGATACTATTGCTCCTCTTCTCCTGAGGGAGAAACACAACGTCATCTCTCTTCAAGGCACCATCTAAGCACCAGCTCCTGTTGCTATGGCAACCGCTCACTGCCACACAGTCTCTCTCTGCAGTCCTGACAACCCAAACCCGGGCGAGCTCGAGCTCGGGAAACAGCGGCAGAACAGGAGACGTCCATTAATCTCATATTTTATTACTTGTTTTTGTGCCAAAAATATAAACAGCGGATGACCTCCAGGAAGTGCTCGTCATCACTTGTGCCACTTTCTGGTGACGACGTCAGTGCACCAAAACTGTAACAGTGTTGTCAATCAACTTACTTTCTGAACTGTAGGTGATGAACTGTGATGGAGTCTCTAATCCGTTTTTAAGTGTGTGTGCGTGTGTGTGTGTGTGTGTGTGTGTGTGTGTGTACTCGGCTGAACCAATTACCCTAATGTACCTAATTAAAAATAGCTTGTTCAAATACTTGTGGCTGCTCTGTAAACACAGCATTAATAATGGCAGAACAAGGCTACGAGTGGGGGGGTAGGAAGTGCAAACACCTGGGCCAACATTCATCTCAGAGGCTTAAAATTATTCCACGACTTAATGATCAATCCATCTTGGTCATTCTAATAAATCCACTTCATGCAAATTGCCATTGTATAAAGGACACACTATGTAGATTGGACAGACTTTAAATTATAGATGAGCACGCCTTCAACATCCACAGTCAAAATTATTCACACATCCATGATTCACAGCACTACTGGCATCTTCAATCGTTGTGCACCAGAATAAAGTCTTGTTTAACAAGAGTTGAACAGATATTTGTTTAATCAAAAAAAGAAGCAGAAGAGACAAAAAGGGTTTGGGCTGATATCTACATCTACAAAAATCTGTGGACAACCCTGGTCAAATTCCTTACTTTGTTGTTTTCTCCTCTACAAAGGACAAGCACACACTTTCTATTTATTAGCTGAAATTAAACTTTTTTGAAAAATGTAAAATAAAATGTAAATGTAAAACATGTCATTTAATATGTGCAATATGTGTGTTTTATTTTAACTTAATTTTGTCCAAACTTTTGCATTCAACCATGGTAGTTCTTACTAATAATCTGCAACAATATTCATTTTTGACATTTGTTTTTTAATTTTTTTTTTCCCTCCAAATTATAAGCCAGCAATATAAGTTGCTAGGCATAGCACGCAATGAGTTGCTCCAATATTTACAATCCTGCTATTTTTAAATGTCTTAAATTTTCAAATATGTCTTCTCTGCAGGCTGGGTTCAAGCCACTACGCTGAAAGCTATAAACAAAACGAAGATGTACATGTGCAGCTCGTCCTCACAGCTTCCAAATGAGAATGTAATCAGATACAAGCACTTACATGGCTATTATTCTTCTATTCACAGGATTAGCCACCTCGTTCAACAGACAGAACTGTAATCAGATTGGGCTCAATTCCAATTGAGAAGAGTACACACTAATGAATTCTATTCTTTTTGAGTTAATAGTTTGATTATTAACAGATTATTAGGCTGCATGTAAACATAGCTATCGATAAACACTAGACGTCAAAAGTCACACAAACCTTTTCCACAATTACATGCTCAAAAATTCTTCCAAACTGTAGTTTATTGTCAGGTAATGAAAGCAGAGAAGTTAAGCATCTATAATGAAGACAACACTGTAAACTGTTTTTTACCATTATGTTTTCTATGAACGACTATAGTGCATTGTTTATGAAATCCATGAAGTGCTACACAGAAAAATAAACTGTATTTATGTAATGAACACATTAATATGGTGCTTTAACATAAATTATTATAAATGCAAAAAAAGAAATTAATACATTACTTACAAATTATGATTTCTATTTTATTAATAAATACTAGTTACTATTAATGATGTACTAATAATAACTATTCAGTGTTAATATGAATAATACAACTAATATTAATCATTAATAAAGTATTAATACATTATTAAATATTATTATTAAATATTAACAAACTGTTAAAAGCAAGTAGCATAAAATCATCACCTAATTCTGTGTTTTTAGTCAACTTCACTCCAGCTCATTATCACCAATGTTACACTTATGTTTGGACTGTATGGTTGATAGGCCTCATTTACACATAATTATACCTCATTTTTGAGTAAAAATAAGCAGAAATTAAGAATTATTTTAACAACAGAGACATGTAAATGGTGGCTTATCACAGACTGGTAGACACACACACACACAGACACATATTCAGATGTTAATGTTAACATTTTAATATATAAAACCTCTGACATTAAAATACGTCTACACAGACAGAACGCTCAACATGTTAACAATTTACAGTGGGCCAACTTGTAATATATCAGTTTTCAAGTCCAGACGCTGTTTGATGGAGTGACAGTAGTGACAGCCAATCACACGTTAGCAAGAAATGGCAGAGCCAATCAATGAGCATGTGATGGTCTAAAGTGAAAAAGGATTCAGATTGGATGGCTTGGATTTCTGCTGGGTCCTTGTGCTGGACTCGTCTCCATTTAAAATAGCGTAGCATTGTTTTTGGATGGTATAAACTGTGGGGGACCAAAACTCCCTTTTGACAAAGTGCAGGGGACGTTTCCCTGCTGTTGCCCCACCAAATTACGTCCATGCACACGGAGCCACAGCATAAGGATGAAAGAGCCGCATACGGCTCCGGAGCCGCAGGTTGCAGACTCCTGACCTAGACTATAAACTCATCTTAACACATGAAACACCATGAACCTGCATTTAGTATACAAATACTAAACTTTCAAACAATATTTGGTACCAGCTCGTTAACTTTGATAACTTTGGTAAAAGAATAAAAAAAATCATTAAAACAGCAACAGATTGAAAGTACTGACATGCAGCCTCAGTAAATGAACCTTCAAAAGTTAACATTTACAGACATTATGCAAAAAATAATGCTGCCGAGTCAAACTAATTATGATAAAGAAGTAAAAGGAGCATCAAAATTTCAACACTGAATGTTTCATACAATTTGCTTCCGAGTTATTTTCTCAAGTAGTATCATTTCTGCTTCTGACACCATTTAAGTTTCTAAAGGTTTCATACGGAGAGCTGTAAGCAGTAAAAATGCAGTCAAATCCAAACAGTGTTGACAAACTAAAGTTCTAGTTAGAGACGTGCTGACACTATTTTTTGAACTCCTGGGACATCTCTTTATAAATATGCAGGTCCTCATGCATTCAAATATCAGTGAAAGTGCTTGCATCAAACTGCATGTGGGTCCCTTGTGTAGTTTTTCATTAAAAGTTTAGTAGAGTACTGGGGCTTTAGACTGGGAAATGAAATTCAGATTCATTACTTGTAACACCAGAATCACTTTCAGTTTTAATAATGAATCAATTCTATCAACTAAGTCTGTTGGGATGTTCATATAATTATGCAACCTGCTTTAAAAATGTGTGGTCGCGTGGTGGAAAACACTGACTTATGTCATTTGTATGCCACAGAAAGCTGATTTTCTCCAACCTTTGCAGCCTAATTTTTGCATTTAGTTATTCTGATGTTTTGCAACTGAACAATTAGCTGCGTTTCCTCTCAAATGTTTTCATTAGCAGTGGCGATCACACTACAAACCATTAACAAGAAAACATTGGTGAATTCAAGTTCAATTCAAGGCTTTTGAAGACTTTTTAATACCACTTTAAATTAAATTTAATTAATTTAACTTCACAATAAACCATCACATCAATTACATAGGGTCAGCGACAATTTTACCCAAATGTTTATTTTAACATAAAACATGACTTTTTGGTCCAGTGTTTTTGAAAAACAACATTACACTGTCCAAAGTTGAAGACACTGAAAACAATACATGATAGTATATCAGCAATATCATAGGCTGGGAACATTGCATGGAATAAGTCTCAAACTCCCTCACTTGACTTCAGTGAAGGCATACAGCCAAACATTGTTCGGAGATGTGGTGCTGCTGTCACTGTTGTTCATATCAGACATGCGGGTGAAAGTTATATCCATTTAAACTAGCTTTCACAGGAATTATTATAAAAATAAAAGCATGCTAATTTACAAAAAAAATGGCATTTCAAGAAAAAGTCAAGAAAGGAGAGGTCAGAAATGTTATTAATTTAAAATATTTTTTTTGTTTTCTGGCTGCAGTCAAATGACCGGTGCAAAGCTCTACGTAGAAGTAAGTCAACCAGTCTAGTGTTAAAATGATTATAAACAAATAACTTCACTATGCCCCTGTCATGCATTGATATAGTTAGAAAACGGTAGCTTTCGAAGTGGGATACTCATAGTGTTCCCATTGGACAGAGGAACTGACATCATGATGATGCACCGCAGTGCATACAGAGAGCAGTGTCTGTATGTGAGCAGAGTGTCTGCCTCTCCAACGTGTCTGTTCCTAACTTAAATAAAAGTTAAGATTGAGACCGTGAACTCACTGTGCACCATTACAGTCCCAAAATAAGCCTTGTAGTATTTGTGGAATGCTTGTCTCTATTTTAGTAAGTTGGACTGACAGTGTTAGGCTCAATCACATGAGAGATTAATAATTTATTTTATTATTTTCTCATTATAAGAAAAAAATAACCTCACATTACAGATTTATATAATATATAATGGATTTTTTTATTAAAATCATTATAAATAAATGTCTTCACCTATGTCCCAAAATAAGCCTTTTAGAATGTGTGGAATATTTGTACATAAAACAAATGTTACAAAAATTACAGAACAAGACAGTAATATGTATGAAGATGCATGCATGTCACACTATTACTAATATTTAATAAAAAATTAAATAAAAAATTAAAATAAAAAAAACATGAAACAAAATCATGAAAATGGCTCAAATTAATAATGCTAGCGACATGGATGTTTGTAACACTTCACATATTGCCTGGTACCAGTTTAAGCCATGTGGAAATATCTTGGTTGAACAGCCAATATTCTTTGAACTTACACTTTCACCATATGGTAGAACGTAAAGCTAAATAAACGACATACATCTGCTCCGAGAGTCCTGGTTACAACCACATTGCTGTTTTGTTGGTTCCGCTATTGTTACTGCGAGACTTGATCACTTGGTAAATTATTAAAAAAAATAAAATGTTACCAATTATTTTGGGATTTGAGACCAAGTACAATAATAAAATCATACTTACTATGTGTGAACATTTTTAAGACATCTGAAAGATTGATTTAAGACATTTTAATACAAATTAAGGCCTTATTTTTTAGATTGATTAATTCAATGCATTTTAAAGACTTTTTAAGGATCCGCAAGAACCCTGGAAAGAATCTCCATGAAAACTGCATAAATGTTAGGTTAGCTGGACCATTACTTAATTAATAATATTAATAAACAATATTAATTGCATTAAATATTATTAAAATTAATAATATAAAAAAACAATATTTATAACAATAATTTAGTCTGTAATAATAGTACACAGAAGAGTAAGTTCACATTAGTGTTTAGACATCACAGTTTGGTACGACAAAAAAAAACAACAACAACAAAATCCCTACATACACAAGTCTTAGGGTGCTTTCACACCTACATTGTTTGGTCCAGATTTTCAGACTTTTCCGTTTGGTCTGAACCAAAATAAAAGGTGTGAAAGAGGCCGTGAACCACGGTCCAGACCAAAGGAGCAAAATTTGGTCTGACCAAAAGAGGTAGTCTTGGTCCTGATCTACTGAACCATGATCCGGTTCATGTGCAGTGTGAAAACACTTTTCTAGGTCAAATACAGGAAGTTGAGGCAGGCATTAACAACATTCAACAACAGAAGAAGAAAAATAACTGGAAAAGCAGCAAAAATTTGCTGTGTTAGCACATAGAGCGAAGAGGAGACATAATGTTTCATTGAAATTTGGTCTGATGAACACAGAAGTCCTCTTGAAAAAATGAACAAAAATGCTGAAACATGCAGCTTATTTTCTGAGAGGACAAGCATGACATTCATTTGGTAAATTTGAACTACTCGGGTTCCTGAAGTTGCTGCTGCTGGTATAAATACCATTAGAGATGGAACGATCGATCGGCTATGTATCGGTATCGGCCGATTTTTAATCAAAATATGTGATCGGCGATCGGCCGATATCTTTTGAAATTTAGCCGATCTCAAGATTTCTGTATTTCCAGCTAGCGTTTCATCAAGGAAGAGGAGCCCTCCGTGAATCACATCCTGTCATGTCCCTGCAGTTCCTAGCTGAACCACTAGAGGGAAATACATACCCTCTTTTCGACAGACTAAAACAGAAGAAGTCGCGAGTGGCTAAAGAACCTGCTTACTGTGTTCAGCTGCATGTGCGGATATACAGAATGTCGTCAGTCTGGCAGTTTTTTACCTTGTGTGAAAAAGACATATCCAAGGCAATTTGTAAAATTTGTAAAGTCAACGTCCCTCGAGGAGGACCCAAGACATTTAATACTACTAATCTGATACGACACTTAAGAGTACACCTCGCGACTGAATACAGTGAGTATCAGCAAACAGCAGAGCTAGCACGGCTAACTAGCTTACTGTTTTTCGTTAATAATAATAATAATAATAATAATTCAAGATCTACATTGAATGGTTGCAGCTTTCGTTTTAAAACAATAGTCTATTTTTAATAGGTCCACTTTGACTTTGATAAATTTTTTTTTTGTTTGATAATCATTAATGCAGGTTTAATGATTAGAATTGCAGTATTGTCTGTATCTGTATAATTTACAGGTTAAAGCTTTAATGATTTCAGTACTGACCTTTTAATTTACTTTAATTTAAATTTGATTTAAAAATAATTATACACTTAATGGTTGCAGTTTTTTCGTTGTAAAATAACCATGGATCTGCATTTAATGGCTGAAATTTTGCCTGTATTTCATTTACCGGTACTGTATTTTTTGTTTTAAATTTATTAATAATCTAAATTTAATGACTGCAATATTGGCTGTATTTGTATGATTTAGGTCATTTACTGCTAATGTTTTTATAGATGTGATGTTCACATGAGTTTGTTAACGGCAATAAACAGTTTCGACCATATTTTGTCTTGCTTGTGCCAACAACTGCTCCTAGATTTGCGTGGCATATAGCCCCGCCCTCGATGGGTATCGGCTATCGGCCGATCGCGCTGAAAAGGGATCGGAAATCGAAATCGGCCTCAAAAACGCAGATCGGTCCATCTCTAAATACCATAACAACAGCACTACCGTGGTAACAAAATGAATCTGTTCATTAATTTTATCCTGGAAAGGCTTCCCACCGAATTAACCACCCACTGAACTGGCAACATGCCAACGTCAGACACACGTCCTTCTACAAACCAATCAGTGTCAAGTGTAGGAACATGCACCCCACGTAAGTGAGGAGGACAAGACGTAGGTGTATCACACAAAGGTCTTTGGTGTGCTCGCAAAAATGCTGTGTGAAAACAAAACTAACCAGAACAAATACATAGAAGGTAACAAAGGCACAAGCCTTGGTTTAGACCATGGTCCAGACTTTCAGGTGTGAAAACGCCCTAAGTTTCTTTTCATTTACTTTGAAAAAACAGTAGTGTGAGTTTCTTCAACCTAATGTGGTATAATTACATCAGCCTGTAGTTTATTATAGTTAGAGTAGGTGGTTTTGTAGAAACTGGTAAGGGTAAGTTAGTTTTGAGAATATCCAACTTATAAAGATCCACCCCCTACTTTAAGCTTTCCTTCTAAAGCCACTCACATTCACAGGTAAGAAAACATCTAACAGTATCATACTGCAGATATCACCAGTCATTTAGACACAGATTACATATGAGATAAACAAAGACAGCTATCTAGCTTACAGCTTTACAAAAGCAGTTAGATACCCTGGCTACATAATTCAGTAAAACAACAAATCCACCCACACACAAAACAAAACAGATAACGACCTGTCTAGTAGAAAAACAGCTAACTTTGCATTACTCTTCAGGCCTTTTCTTTACAGTGTGTTTGTTTGTTTGTGTTCGTGTGTGGAATCTCCAAGCTTGTGGGTAGCTGGGCAGGATGAGGTAGCTGGGAATGCAGATGGGCATGTAGGCCATACAATCATTTTTGACACTTTTGATACTAGTGAAATGACTGTATGTAATGTTTACAGTCCTGTGGCCTATACAGAAGTAATATTTACAAATATTATTCATTTATAGAGTCCAACCTATATATCGGCCGGGCGATATTATCGGCCGATATAGCGTTTAAAAGTCTATCGGCTATTGGCCAAAATTTGGCCGATAGGCGCAGAGCAAAACACTTTTGATTTTCCTCGCATGGAGAGCTGGGAACATTATGTATTTCCGCCGCTAATTCATCAAAGGGCACCCGCAGACCAAGTCATGTTCAGGTCACATGCAGCATGCTTGCCTGTTGCATGGGCTGCTGAGAGGAGACGCATAATTCTGAGAGCGACTGAGAACTGCGCATCACACTGCTGACCTGGGCATCGTATATTTATCAGTGGTAAGTTATAAGTAGCTTGTGAAATAAACATCAGCAAAAGATTTCCACTCAACTCTCCAACCTGCTTGCCTCAAGCTAAAAGTTTTAGCTACCTGCTAAACTAGCAAGATGCGATTTACGAGAGATAATTTAGCATAAAACCTTAACCAGAACATTGTAACACACAATGAAATATATCAGTTCTAAGTAATAACATTATCTTTTCTGTAAATTAAATGCATCGTTTGTCTAATCTGATTGAACATGATCGAGAACACACTGCTACTGCAGCTCAACATTAAAACACATTTCCAGTTTAATTTATAACATATAGTGAAGTGAATCATGAAATGAAAAAACAACCAGTGCACTCGTAACCCTTGAGTGGGACCAGGTACAGTGGTATGTCAAATCGTTTGGCTTCACATAATCACAGAACTGCGCCTCAAAGCGTATTTTAGCTCTATTTTCTGATATAAGGCAAAGGGACATGGGGAAGCGCTTAGCAGACTCGCCGTTGTCTCGTGACCAGCTTGCATCAGTTAATTTCTGATCAGAACGTGGCGAGCTGCGGGCCTGAGTGACGCCAGTAGCTAGTGCAGCAGTAGTGGCAGTCAGGCTTTATAGCCCCCGTCTGTGCTCACAGAAGCCGGAGCAAGCCCCCCGCCCCGCTCAGTGTGCAGTCAAACTTTGGGCTCTTGCACCTAAATCCAGGGTCTTGGCAATATATATGAAGAAAAGCGCAGAGCCCTGAAAGGAGAGAATGCGGAAAAGCTGTGCTTCCTGCACTACAACTTGACACTTTTGAATCGGCAGTATTAGAGCTATAGTAAATTTTGTTCCTTCTCTTTCAGTTTAAATTACCATTTTATTTTATTGACCTTTATTAAATTGTTGCACAGTACTGTTCCCTGAATGTTTTGTTTTCAGGCATATGTAAAAGATTGACAAATGTTTTTATTCTATGTATTTTTCTAAAAGGTTGTAAAATGTGTTGTATTTGTTCTAAACAGGTCTTCAATATATGCTAAAATATTTGTAATTAGTTTTACTTTTGACAATAAACGTATTTGAAACAAGTTATCTGTTAAATCTTCATTCCCATTTATATGTATATAAATAAATACAAACTGAAAAAAAAATATCAGCCGATATATCGTTATCGACATTTTCTTCCTCTTTATTATCGGTATCGGATAGGCCACCCCAAAATCCATATCGGTCGGGCTCTATTAATTTATAATAAGTAATTATTTATTACTTATTTCAACGCCTGCAAACTAACCAGTGCACAGACTATGAAAACTTCTCAGCAAACTTCAGCAGAATGATCCTGCAGCACAACACCTTATAACAAGAAAAGCAACAGATGACAAAGACACAGCAAACACTGCCACCAATCACATCACACCAGTTTAAGCAGCTGAAAGAGATGATTTTAGACAAGTTTTAAATGGTTAAGAAAACACGAGATCATTATTTAATGAAATGCAATTTAAATGAAATAGATCTTGTATTTTTTAGGATATTCATAAATCCTAAAGCAGGAGTCGGCAACCTTTAACACTCTAAGAGTCATTTGGACCCAATTGGGAGCCACAAATGCTTCTTGACATCTAAAATTAAGATAACATATATATA
>BRDA01061450.1:0-20745 GCA_036984385.1 Crenuchus spilurus | reverse complement strand
TAAACTTTCCTGCTGACACATTCACTGCTGCATTATGTAAACAACTACATCGGATGTTGCCGTTCGCGCATGGAATTGTGGGATTGTGAATAGGGTGAATGGACTTCACTGTCATGTGTTTAACACAATAAAATTATATTAAGTTATATGATTTTAAAACTATCTCTGAATAGCTAAAACTTTCAGCTCAGGGATGAGAATACAAACACTAGCCAGTTTCGGACACTAGCTGTGATTTCTGATTTTATATGAAAGTTTTAGTTTTAATATGAGAAGGAGCTGCAGTTCACTACTGTTGACTCCGTCTTCCAGCTCAATAGGTGGCGCTGATGCACCTCACGTCTGTCACTGTCAACCGCCATTTAAACGCAAGAAGAGCAGCTCCACCGATTTGACTGAATTTCAGTGATTAAGACTCTGTTTATGTCCACAACGACCTCTTCTTACCGTGAGTGAACTTCTGAGCTCAGTTATTGAGTGTGCGGTGTTTAGTCAAATTATTTGTTTTAATGAAGATTTGATACAGGAAGTAGAGAGAAGTGCGTATAGTGGAGCAGTATAACAAACAGCAGCTAAAGTGTACATTTGACAGAATAGTGTTATGTGTAAACAGCAAAAGAAAGAGTGCAGCTGTTTTGGGCAGAGCAATGTATGAACAGATCGCATACATTACACAATAATACTGCATACATACAGTAACTCAACAGGCTTCTGTTTGACTGTTAAAAAGATAAACCAAAAATAAACACTATCTAATGATGTTCTAGCAACTGTAAATCAGTCTCTGTGATTGGGAGAATTTCCTAGTACTCTTAAAACTGCAGTGGTTAAACCATTATTAAAGAACAGAAGTTTTCAGCCAACAATTCTTAATAATTATCTACCTATATATAACCTTCGTTTTCTTATTAAAATAATTATAAAGGTTGTGTCAGTCCAATTGAATGATTATGTTAATGCAAACTTTATAAATGACACTTTTCAGTCTGGTTTCTGAGCCCTCCACAGCATTGAAACAGCACTAGTTAAGGTGATGCCTTTCACACAGTTGATCACAAAATCCTTCTTGATCGCCCCCAGAACTGGGTTGTCCTTAGTGACTTAGTCTTAGACTGGTTCAAATTATATCTAGATGTTTATGTTGCATAGGTACTTCATCAAACATCAAAAACTAACTTGTGGGGTCCCCCAAAGTTCAATTCTCTGACCTTTTCTGTTCAGCCTCAATATGCTTCTGTTACCCCATACCATTAAGAAATATGACATTATCTATCAGCAACATGCTGAAGATACTTAACAAAAACCCTAAAATTAATTAGTGCATTGTTTAAGTGCATAGGTGATATACAGACACGGATGTCTACCAATTTTCTGCAGTTAAATAAAGAGAAGACCGAAGGTCTTGTTCTTGGTAGTGATTCCCAAAGAAATTATGTTCAGACATATTTAAACCAAATGAATCTGGCCAAACAATGTTTTAAACCACACATTATGACTACATACAGGACAGCTTTAGGAAGCTTTCGCCCTTCAAAATATTGCTAAAGTCTGAGACATGCTGTCGCCTGCAGGGAGAAACTTGTCCATGCATTTATTACATCAATGTTAGATTACTGTAATGCTATTTTATCTGCTTTCCCAAAGAGCTCTATTTCACACATGCAATAAGTACAGAATGCTGCTGTTAGGGTCCTGACCTGCACGAGAAAGGGGGATCATATTACACTGACTAAAGGTTAATGAAAAATGTGCATAGAAATGCTACATATAGAATTTATTTAAAATGTTTTCTGAATTAAACACATCTATAGTACAGGGACAGGGAAATATGATGCATCCAGTTATGCAACTATATGTGGACATAAAATTTTGAGGTAATTTATATTAGCAAAGACATTATAAATGAGGAGCCGGTCATTTGTAAAATTAATTGGGAAAGTTCATAACACTCAGCATCTTTTTGCTGAAGTATTCACGCCCTGCAAGAAGTGGGAAAGTATCACCCCACTATACTCCTCTTTTAATAAGGCAAACTATAACCAGTGGGTCTAAAAATATATTTCATTTGTTACTTATTGTGGCAGAAAAAACGTAGTATAGTACAAATTTAAAAAATGCTGTAAAACCTCAAAACATCTCTGTTAGAACTGTTTGTAGGTTCTGGGGTTCGACTGAAATACTGAGCTATACACACTAGTACAATGCAGGATTCCTCCGTCCTCCTAGGCCTGCAGCGCGATGGGGGAGTTCAAATGATAACAGAGGCAGAGTCTGTTCTCAAAATGGTTTCCCAGTTTATTGTTCAGAACAGCAGAGTATATATGCTTTAGAGAGACAAAGGCATACAGGTTTGGAATTGTGATTGGTTGAAAAATGGAGAAGGGTCATCATTGGTTTAGAATGATTTTAGTCACGTTGTTAGAAGACCCCAAGGTTAGCTAAGTAGGCCTGTGGCATTGAGACTAAACAGATAGTATTTCAGGGTTGGCACTGGCTCATGAAACCTGTTCAGATCGGGTAGTGACAGGGCTATTTCGGGTGTTTACGGAGTAGCAGATAAACTCAAAATGGCGGACAGCTCGCGGAATATTGCCGGATTTAGTGATTTTCGTGGCGATTTGAATTTGCCATGCGTTAGAAAATTGCTTTTAGCCAGCGTGACGTACTGATGACATGTTTTCCTCGCCACACGCTGTCTGAGTTTGCCATTGGCGACGTGGCGAGCGGCCAGTGCGAACCCTGCTTTGGAGCCTTGTTAATCAGGAATTGTTGTCCCTGAAGGCACGTCCTGATATTGCCAAGTGAGGCTTGGTCCTGGGTCAACATGGGAGGAGCTTAAACTAAACTTGTTCAACCAGTCAGTTTTGCTGCCCCGCCCTGCGTCACTGAAGAGGTATGTATAAGACCTCTGAAGTGTAATCTATGGCTTTGGAGTCAGCTAGTCTTGAAACTAATGTCACAAAGCATGTGTGTGAAGCCATGAATTTAGGAAGTGGAGAGCAGGCCTGAACTCAGACCTGTCTTATGCACATATGAACATATGAATCTAACAATTTCCAAATGAGATCTTATATTCTACATTGCTGGTGTTGTTTCTGGAGGACACTTAAAGGATGTAATGACATTGTCTTAAGTGGGTAACAGTTAAAAATATTTATTCATAAAAATAGAGAAACTAATACTAACAGAAACAAAATGATTGCCTATTGTGTCAGAAATAAGAGAATAGATCAAATTCTTTGCTCTTATTTCACAATAAAACTTATTGTTCATTGCTCAAAGGCTTTCAGAAATAACATCTGATACCTAATGCTATATTGCCTAAAACATCTGCTTAGATATATTGTCAGCAGTGACCAAACTGTTTATCAATCTTATATTGCATTTGAATTTTACTTCTTTTTTATGTCTTTTACAGGAGCGAACAATATCCTGTTGAAAGTTGTCTTTTGTTCCTGGTATGAGCTTCTGCAAAGACCTGAAGAGAGAGCGCTAAAAGGAATACATTACCATGCTATAATTAACCAAGATAAAAGAAGAGAATATGGCATCCAGAATAACTTCTGATACTCAAACATCATCTGATACGTCTCACGGACAAATTCAGGAAACAACAGTAACAACATGGAAACATCAGTGTTCAGAATGTGGGAAGGGTTTTAATTATTCAAGTAGTCTCCAACAACACCAGCGTATTCACACAGGAGAGAAACCGTTTCAGTGTTCAGGTTGTGAGAAGAGTTTTACTCAACAGAGTACTCTCATAAAACACCAGCGTATTCACACAGGAGAGAAACCGTATCAGTGTTCAGAGTGTGAGAAGAGTTTTAATGGTCAGAGTAATCTCCAACAACATCAGCGTATTCACACAGGAGTGAAACCATATTACTGTTCAGAGTGTGGGAAGAGTTTTAATCAACTGAGTCATCTCCAACTACACCAGCGTATTCACACAGGAGAGAAACCGTATAAGTGTTCAGAGTGTGAGAAGAGTTTTAATCAACAGCGTAGTCTTCAACTACACCAGCATATTCACACAGGAGTGAAACCATATAAGTGTTCAGAGTGTGGGAAGAGTTTTACTGTACAGAGTAGTCTCTTAAAACACCAACGTATTCACACAGGTGAGAAACCATATCACTGTTCAGAGTGTGGGAAGAGTTTTACCCAACTGAGTCATGTTCGACTACACCAGCGTACTCACACAGGAGAGAAACCGTATCACTGTTCAGAGTGTGGGAAGAGTTTTAGTCAACTGACACATCTCCAACTACACCAGCGTACACACACAGGAGAGAAACCATATTACTGTACAGAGTGTGGGAAGAGTTTTACTGTACAGAGTAGTTTCCAACAACACCAACATATTCACACAGGAGTGAAACCATATCACTGTTCAGAGTGTGGGAAGAGTTTTAATCGTCAGAGTAGTCTTCAAATACACCAGCGTATTCACACAGGAGAGAAACCATATAACTGTTCAGAGTGTGGGAAGAGTTTCAAGCAACCGAGTCATCTTCAACAACACCAGCGTACTCACACACGAGAGCAGTCATTTGTGTAGAGGGAGAAAAGCAGTGGGCAGAGTACACATCTTTGAGGAACACCAGTGCTGACAGTCTGTATGCTAGATGTAATTTCCCTGAGCTTAACCTGCTGCTTCCTGAATGTCAGGAATCTGGTGATCCATGTAAAGATGGCTGGAGATACCATGAGTTGCGAGAGTTTGGATGAGAGAATTTGTGGCATTAACTTGCTGAATGCGAATCTGAAATCCAGAAACAGGATTCTTGCATATGACCCAGGGTATGTTAGGTGTTTCGTCACAGAAACTGAAGTTAGATGTTGCTGTGTCAGTAATTTCATCAGATTTTTCAGTTACAGGTATACTTCAGTCAGTGTATTCAAAACAGTCCACTTAGTTAGCTTTGCTTCTGTGGTACATTTCTTCACTGTATTTGTTACAGGTTTTGCAGACTTTAGTTTCTGCCTGCATATTAAAATAAGAAGAACCAAGCAGTGGCCCCTAGCTGAATGGGGGAGAAGTGTGATATGCATCTTTAAGGATAGTGTAGCATTGGTCCAATGTGTTATAAAACTTGGAGGGACAATTAATTTTGTTGCATGTACTTTGGATGTTTGTGATTTAAATAATTATTTCAAATGCAAAACTATTTGTAGAACATAATTTGTTGCAATTTAAAGAAGCAATTGACAACAATGTTTTTAATGTAAAATCTTACACTTGGTGTTCCTTAATCAGTCCAGAACTGATGTAATGGCAGCCATGTTGTTCTAGATCTAATTGCACAACTAGCTGAAGGATGGGCAGTAAGTCCACAGGACCACCTAGTGACTTAACTGTGGATGGTTAACATCCAGTAATTCATAAAACTGCTATACAAATGTGACATTTTTATTATTCTTCTCTTCATTATTTTCTTGCTTATGGGTATACCCATTAGAAAATAAACTTCACTTCATATACATAAACCTGTAATGGACGGGTTTTGTTTGTTCTCAGTTTAGATTTATTTTCTAAGTTCAATTTCCTGTTTTAATAATAGTTACATTTTTCTTAACATGCTAGGAATTGTGTAACCAATTTCTTTTTTTTCTGTTTTATGAATCTGAATGCCATTAACCATTTTAGGATGATAAGAGAAATAAAATCATATTAACATAATTGTTGTTTAGCCTTAGCAGTCTTTTGTCTACTTTGACAATTCAATCTGTTACATCTTTCATCTACAACAGATCAGATCTTGTAATGAAAGAAAAGAAATATTACTTGCATTCTCTATGATGAATTGTACAATACCACATGCACAAATCTACAAAAAGGAACTGAATATTCATTAACTTATAATTGTAAGAACTTTGGATTACCACCCTTTGTCCATCCCCTAATGGAAGTTGGCTTTGTGGAGAGGACAGGAGTACCAAGTAAACAAGCTCATTAACTGGTTCGGACCAGATAAACGAACTACAGGTGTTAAAATGCCCTAATTCACATATTCGTTAAAAGCACTTGCATAACAGAAGTTAAACATGTGATTTGTTGCAATAAACTCATTTTCAATATACTCCACAATTTTTTTTTTTTTTTAAAGATTGGAGGATTTCTGACTTTTTTTTCCCAAGAAGATGATTTTTGAACTACATTTTAGCCACCCAACATTCTGCATGAAACAGGACTTGTATAATTAAGATTAACCAATTTCGATATTATTACATATATAATATATACAGATTTATAGCCTAAGATTACATAATTATCTGAAAATTTCTAGTTGTCTAGATATGACTAGTCATAATCAAATTAGAGAAGACAATATCTCAAATGGTCTTTATGGCTAGTCATTTAAACATAGATATCTGAAATATGTGTTTCAGATAGTAATCAATTGTGCGGTATGAAAAAAAAATCAGTCATAATTATGAGGCAGAAAGCCATGACATACAAAGTGAAAATTTATAAGATACTAAGTATAAATAACACATCTGTGAAAGAAGTCATAAATAAAATACAGATATGTGAAATGTAAGTCAGCTAAAATGGCTTATAACATCTTACCAACAAATGGGTAAGAAGAGAAAAGGTGGCATGGAGAGAGGAAGGATGAAAAAACACTTGAAGAAGCTGCTGAGTGTTGGAAAAATGACTGCTTTTAGTAGTCTAAGGACTGTTGCATTAGTTTATCTTTGCTTTTGTGGTGTTTTGTAGATTACGGTACCTTAACGTCAACTAACTAGCTTCATTTTGCAGCTAAAATTCACAAAATATAGATATATAATATAGAAATATATATCAGAAGATGTATATTGATGTTTGTGATTAGCATGGAAAATACTGTGCTTTTCAGCCGAGACTCAATGCATCACATCATAGACAAAATGGCATAAAGTGGTAAATTATTACATCTGCTTACTTTCTGTGGTAAGATAGTCTTGGCTAAAGTAATGCAATAGTATCCAGCTGCAGACCCTGGCTGGGAAAAACCTGTAATGGATAGAAGAAGCCCCCTGCTGGTGGGATGTGTAAGCCACACTATAATGCACTGTTAATGTTAACTTTAGTAATAAAAACATCTTGTTTTGTGAATACTTATTTGAAATACTGTTATAGTATAATGCTAGTTTTTCACAACTTCATATTATTACATACTAGATAATGACATCATTAGCTAGGCTAGTTAGCTAAAGTAAAATTGAGTTAGTTATTAATGGAGTATGAATAATTGTCTATTTTATTGTCCAATCAGTAAATAGTTTGCTAAACTAAAAAACCAAGCAATTGTAATAAATGGTAATCATTAATGACTTTGTGGTATGGTTGCTAATCTACTGATTGTGAGTTATGTATATGGTATCTATTGACCAGTATGTAAGTAATGTAATAATATTGTTAGCAATATGTCAAAATATTGAGTAAACAAAAGCATGTGTGGAAAGACATTGCATGAAAAGGTTCGCATACTTTTGTCACTCACAAATATGTCATATTGGATCATTTTCCTCAATAAATAAATGACCAAGTATAATATTTTTGTCTCATTTTATTTAACTGTGTTCTCTTTATCTACTTTTAGGACTTGTGTGAAAATCTGATGATGTTTTAGGTCACATTTGCAGAATATGCATCCGAAAAGCTCTCAGCATTGTGGAAGACCCATCACATCCATCACATAGTTTCTTCACTACCTTCTGGTAGAAGATACTGCAACATCCAGAACCTCACTGCTAGACTGTCCAACAATGTCTTACTCTCAGGGACTAAATATCACTGCACTTATGCACAGCAATGTATACTGTCCACTATCATTGCAATATTTGCACACTTGCACAATATATTCACTGTAGGCTGGAATCTTGCTTCCCACTAGACAATTACTCAGTACAATGTACTGAGCATCATTACATTTGTCCTGTCCTGTACTGGGTCTTAATCTAGTTAGAGGGCTTGTACTATAGGCCCTGTACGACTGTCTGCTATTTGTACTGTATTGTATATAGCTGTAATGACAATAAAAACTTATTGAACTTGAATCTGTCGACTGTATGGAGTGCTGTTTCACTCTGACAATGATGGCATCACCAAAACATATAGCTCACACATACCTGGCACCTACACACACAACATTACTTGCTGTATAAAAATCATTATACTAAAACAAGAAAATGTAAAGTGTCAATCTTGTGGTCATTATCTGCTTAAAACCAGCAATGATCAGTGTGTAGATGAATGCATTTTCTGTATTTCAGAGCAATGAAACCAGTCACTGAGCTCTTCTCCATCAGGCAAGTCACTCATGTCCATCAGCAAGGTTTGACTTCATTAGCATCATGACTTGATTTGATTGCTGGACCTTTTTAAATGTTACAGCTCTGGCATTACAATTCACTAAGTGGACAATGGTATAAGCAGTGCAATGCAGGTGAGAACAATTAAGTGAATTTAATAACAGGTAGACCTCCCTTTAGTAGCAGTCACTTGAACCAAATGTTTGCTGTAGTTTTAAATAAGGTTTGCAGACCATAGTGGAGGTGCATTCCTCCCTATAAATGTGTTTCATTTCAGTATTTCTGGGAAAACTTGCATGCCACATCACATTGATAGGCTCATGGTTAGGACTTGGCTAGTCCAAAAGACAAGTCATTAGTTGATTTACTTGTGTTATTTGTTTCACTGCTTGTGTGGTTTGGTTCTTTCTGAATCACCATCATCTCTTCAAACTGAGGTCACAGACTCCTTCCCTTACATTCATTTTTACATCCTGTAAAATGTCTTGGTTCACCTTTTGAATTGACTGTTCCCTCTATAATCTTAAGGTGACCACAAAGCAAAGCAGCCCCAAACCATGATGCCCCTCTGCATTGATTTTTAGTTAGTGTGCACTGTTATTTTTTTTTCCAAACATAGCAGTGTGCATTTGTTCAAAAAATATACACTTTTTAAAGACACATTTGATGTTCAAAACTGGTTTCTTGGAGCTACAAGTCTAATTAAAATATTTTTAGATAAACTTCCATTAAATTTTAAGTGTTAACATGTCTTGATTGTTGTGTAAATATTCTTACATTTTGTTTTGATTTTTCAATCAAAATGCTCTAATTAATTTCAGTCATAATTTACCAGCCTTTTTGTAGTAGTCTCATTTTCTGTCCAAACCAATCCTTAATATCCATAAAAAAGTGTTGCTTACCCAGCATCCTCCACTCCTGCATTTTACATACACCTACCTGCCAGATTTGTGTCCTCTGACCTTTCTTTGAAGGCTCTGAAAACACATCACGACAAGCTCAGGACTCCCCACAGAGACATGCGTCCACAGTAAGCCTGCCGGTTAGTGCTATAAGTGATAATGGCTCTGCTGCAGCTGGCTGTCCATCGTGACTAAGCACCCTTTCCATCACTGTGATTGGTGACAGCTTTTACAGTCCTCGTGTATTTTTTCTACCTTCTCTTCTTCAGTCATCCAGTGGGGGGCTCTTAATGTACTCTGACCTCCCTGTCACACCCTCGTCCCCAAGTTCTTCTGTGGGACAGCTGAACGGTGCCTTACTGAATGGTCAGCATTGGAAGGATGTGTTAATATGTAGCTTCTCTTTGTGGACCAGGCCTTTTGTAGGACAATAGAGGGGAAAAGCGTGAAGGGGAAATGGAGTCAGTGTGAATGTGAAGGCAGTTCATTAAGACAAGTAAAAAGGCACTATTGGGTTCATTATTGCCTTATTTTTTGTGTGTTGTGCTGGTCAAGACCCCGTACATATACACAATATCATAAAGACTGAATTTGTGGTAAACTTTTTTACTTAAAGTCATATTTAAAGGGCACATATTCTCGTATTCAAGCTTTTTATCTACCTAAATGAATCATATTTAATTCATATATGAACAAAACTAATAGACTAGTGGGCTTAAAGTCTGATATATGTAAATTATGTAATTCAGTACAGTTCAGACAGCAGGAGATCAGTCCTGTCTCTGAGACTTGTTGTAGAGTCTTATTGCAGTGGGTAAGAAAGATCTCCAATGCCACTCTTTAACACTGTGCATCTGTATCAGTCTGACACTTAATGTGCTTCTGTTTTTACAGTGTTGTGTACAGCATGAGGTATTGTTCAAGACTGCTAACAGCATGTTCAGAGTGCTTTATTCAAAGTTCAAAGATGCTGCTACCCCAGCATGCATAGAATATAGTAGTCGCTATTACAGATGGGTGAAGGGGCACAAGAGCTTAGTCCATGCACCAAAAGACCTATGCCTCCTCAGGAAGTATAGATGACTCTGGCCTTGTTTGTACACAGCATGTGTATGACAGCTCCAATCTAGATAGTGTAAGATGGGGTTGATGCTCAAGGGAAGACAGAAGCAGGTATGGAGTGCAAACTGTGGATTTTATTTGACAGCAGACAAACACTGTGGCTGTGAAACGCACTTCATTTGACTGAGACAGAGCTGACAGAGAGTCTTAGATACTCAGAATAATGGACCGCAAACACATTATAAGACAAGGCTTAAATGGGGCAGATAATCATGGCATAGAATGTGAGAAGGGCAGTGATAAACAAAGCACAGGTGAGAGGAGACATGACCAGATGAGACAGGGGGGCGTGAACATGACATAAATATGACATTAGAGGACAAAAGGTGACCAACGCCGCGTCAGGCGGAAGGTCACAGATACATAAATCACTTCATTAATCTCCAGAGGGAAAGTCAGCACTAGTAGAGTAAAATCAAAACAATTCCACAATACAACAAATACAAGGAAATACATATAACATACATATAAAAATGCTTCCCTACCAGTTTGCTGCAAAGAAGATAGCACCCACAAAAACAGACTGGTCACCAACATAATGTAGCACACATTAATGAATCAGAATCTTCTCAGAAAGTAGAGTCTGCTCATCATCTACTTATACACATCCTCAGTACCCTGCAGTCCAGTGAGTGGGGCTCTCAAGTACTTGTAGGAATCCACCAGCTTAACATTATAACACATGATAGTAACAGAGCTCCTCCTGAAGTCCATCACCATCTCCTTGGTCTTTGTCCTCCAAATCTTTCAACTTTCTCTGTGATCCTTCAATGCAACCCAAAGTTTCAGAACCAACCAAATCACTTTTAGCCTGAGCCCAGAAGCTTAATTAACCAGATGATCTTGAAAATTACTCAATTCTAATTGCAGGATGTAAAGGACCATTAGCAGTTGAAGCCACCTCATTTTAATATGCACTGATGTAAAATCACAGCAGGAAGCATTGCTTGAGACCAGGAACTCTTTGCCTGGAAGGATCAGCCATAATTGCCTAATACAGAGAACCTAGTTTTAATTTCAGAAGTTAACAAGGCGTAACATAGCAAAGTGAATGTGTGTGTGTGTGTGTGTGTGTGTGTGTGTGTGTGTGTGTGTGTGTGTGTGTTTTATTGTGTTAATTCCAGAACGAACACATTTATGCCTCTTTTGCTTTAAGGGAAAAATTGTAATCCCAATAATATATTTACTCCAGATCATTAAACAAAGAAACAACAAAGTATGTCTCCATTGTCTGTTCGTCTATCTTGATGAGTTTTCACTAGGAGTAATTTGCCCTCACAATTACACTACTGCAATCTAATTCTAAAGCTGGAAGCTTTTTTTTCTTCTATGTTCTGCTCTCAAAATGTAATCTCAGTCTTATTGTCCTCATACACTACATTGTGTCTGACTAACCCAAGTAGTGGATATTTGTGCATAAAATATTTACCATATATTGCTAATCTCAATCAGTGTTGATATTTGAAGACACTGTTTCTTTAATTCTTGTCCAATGTTTAAGCCACGCTTGTGATCAATTCTCAATGTATCAACTTTTGAAAAGGTTTAGAAACATATGATTCATATTTTCCACACAATATACTGTGTTAGCATTAGCTGTACAAATCCACTGTTAACTCCAATTCATAGCAAAGAGCTGATTTTTATTCATAAGCACTTTGTCCATAAAGTTTGCCCCGTATCCTAGTCACAAACATCTCTCTCAAACTCCATCAGTAAAATTTCAAAGACTTTAGGTGACTATTGAGTGCTGCTGTTTGTTAGCAATACTATAGCCTCACCGTTCCAGCTCTAAACTAAAGAAGCAAAAGTGTGTGTGTGTGGGTGTGTGTTTTGACCTGCTTGTCTGACTTTCTCATCATGGGGTTTAAAGGTCGTTCCACTGTTTAAGGAGGGATATTGTTCCTGATCTCCAAGCAGAACACAATGAGAATTGTGGGAATTGTAATGCTGAGTTTGTGGCACTTTCCATATTCTTTCCTTTCACCCCCACTGTTCGTTTGTACACACTTGTTGATTAACTTGGGGATTCATTCTATATATTCAATAAAGGTTTATACATCCTCTGTTATAAGTAATTACTGCCATTAAATGTTGTATTGATTGATTTTAAGTGAAAATAAATTTATACATTTTCTACAGGGTAGAGATTGATCAGTTTCATCAGTTTGTATATACTGTTTAATCTAAATATTTTTGAAATAGTGCTTAAAGGTTTTGGTTTGTGAACCCTTTAGAATTTCTTTATTTCTGGCTGAATTTGATCTAAAACTTTGTTGCATTGTGACACGTAATAAAAATAGAAAAAGAGTATTTTGTAAGTATTTGGTGTGATCCTCTTGTGCGGCAATAACTGCTCAATTGCAATAATTAAACTTTTCCAGTAATTGTTAATGAGTCCTGCATCAGAATGGATGAATCCCTGAACTGCTTGTCTCAGGTCTTTACACAGCATTTCAATTGGCTTAAGGTCAGGATTTGACTTGGCCATTCTAAAACCTTCACTTTATTCTTCTTTAATTATTGTTTGGTAGAATGACTTGTATGCTTTGGTTGTTGTCTTGCTGCATGACATACATTCTCTTGAGTTTCAGCTTGCATACATTTGTCCAGACGCATTTTCATTGAAAATTTGCTGGAATAATTTTGAATTCATTATTCCATCGATGATCCTGGTCAGCAAAACAGGCCCAAATCATGCTATACCACCACCACCATGTTTCACACATGGAATGAATATTGTTTGCTGGAATGCAGTCTTTATCTTTCTCCAAATATAACTTAACTTTTTTTAAATACCTTCTATTTTGGTCTCATCTGTCCACAAAACCTTGCTCCAATAACCTGTCCTGTCCATGTGATCTTTAGAAAACTGCAGATGGACAGCAATGTTCTTTTTGGAGAGCAGCAGCTTTCTCCTTGCAACCCTGCCATACACACCATTGTTGTTCAATTTCAGTTTCACATGCTTTTTGCCACTCACAGATATGTAATACTGATTGTTTTTATCAATAAATTAATGACCAAGTATAATATTTTGTCTCATTTATGCCTCAATCAGTTATCTTGATCTACTTTTAGAGCTTTTGTGACAATCAGATCAAGATTTAAGTGAGATTTAAGCAGAAATATTCAAAATTCTAAAGCATCCATCCATCCATCCATCCATCCCTCTCTCTCTCTCTCTCTCTCTCTCTCTCTCTCTCTCTCTCTCTCTCTCTCCAGAGCACTTCTGAATCCTGACCATTTAAAGGACTAACTTTCATTTATCCACTCATTCATTCATTTTAGAATTATTTTATTTAAACATTTATTGTTCTAAAAAGAAAAAGCCTTGAGCTTATAAAAGAAGCCTCCCTTTACTCTTCATTGGCTGTTATGCTTGTGTTTGTTTGTCTTTCACTGGCCTGTGTAAAGGAACCCTGTGGATCTCCATTTATTGTACAGAACTCCTCCTACTCCTCACGCTGCCTAATTAATGGACCTCAGATTAGGATGCTCACACTGCACCATCAAGGAGTCAAGCAACAAGAAAGCAGATCTCTGATAATACTCCTCACTGATTTACATAGTCATTGCACTGTTGGAGACATACAGACTGACTGACTGTGATTAAGAATGACCCAAAAGTCTTCTTAATTGAAACCCTCTGAAGATTTCCTCTGCTTTCCACATTTCAAAACCGTCTCCACGTTGGACACAATGGCGTCCGCCGAAGTCCTCAGAGTTTGTGGGGTTCTTCATGGGAGCAGAACACTGAACTCTTCTGACCACGTTCCTCCCAAACCCCTCACACCCTTCAGCATCGCAGACATCCTAAGCAAGCCCTCCCCGCGGAGAGTCAGCGCGTGCAGGAGGCTGAGCGGGAGCCAGGAGCGGTCATCCCTCAGCGCCCTACAGGAGCTCACTAACAACACCTTCAGAGCCATGGAGCTCAGAGCAGAACACACAGCACCAGGTGAGGTTTATATACACTTACACCTTCGTCGGTTTAAACAAGTAACAACTCTGAGAAGAAGAATGTATATATTCAAATAAGCAATTTTCTCTTTATGTAAAAAAGATTTGACTTATTTGTATTATTGATCATTAAACAATAGCGACATCATCATAATCATCATCATCACTGTTAAATTATAATAATAAAGAAGCAGATGAAAAAGAACCTACTCAGTAAATCTGCCACTGTTAAATCAACACTGTTAGAGTTAAATTAACACTGAGAGTGTCGAAATGTAACACTCTCAGTGTTAATTTAACTCTAATAGTGTTGATTTAACACTGGCAGATTTACTGTGTATGTTGTGGTATTATTATTATTATTATTATTATTATTATTATTATTATTATTATTATTATTATTATTGATCTTTGCTTAGCAGTAACCTCAATTTTCATTTTCAGTTTTAAAAGATGATGATGATGATGATGATGATGATGATGATGATGATAATAATAATAATAATAATAATAATAATAATAATAATAATAATAAAAAAAAATAATAATAATAAAAGCTACAATATGTAGGCTCTTCTTTTTCATTATTATTATAATTCACCAGTCATGTGTTATCAATCTATTATTATCAATCTATAATAATAATAATAATAATAATTATTATTATTATTATTATTATTTTTTTTATTATTATTATTATTATTATTATTATTATTATTGATGTTTGCTTAGCAGTAACGTAGTTTCCAAAGTTGATAATAATAATAATAATAATAATAATAATAATAATAATACTGTATATGGTACTACCATATACAGTATTATTATTATTATTATTATTATTATTATTATTATTATTATTATTATTATTATTATATGGTGAGGAACAGACTACCATAATGGTAGTCTGTTCCTCACCATATAATAATAATAATAATAATAATAATAATATATGGTAGGAACAGATTATTATTATAAGAGTAGGAACAGTACTCTATGTGACTGTAATAATACTTCACTGAGCTGTAAAAGCAGCAGGTGTGAGTTCTCAGCTCTGCACAGGTGATCTGAGTGTTCTGGTCTCTTCCTCAGGCAGAGCTGGACTGGCTTTATTTGTTCAGAGAAGTCAGTCTAAGAAGCGCAGGAAGGCCAGGACTGCCTTCACCAGCCAGCAGCTATGTGAGCTAGAGAAGCGCTTCCTGTATCAGAAGTATCTGTCCCCCGCAGACCGAGACCAGATAGCGCAGCAGCTGCGTCTCACCAAGGCTCAGGTCATCACCTGGTTCCAGAACCGCCGCGCCAAATTAAAGCGGGACCTCGAGGAAATGAAAGCAGACGTGGAGTCCACCAAAGCTTTGGGAGGCTCGACCACCCTGACTGACCTACACATGAGGAGAGATGGGACCAGGGGCCCCTCGAGGCCAGAGGCCCCCTCTCAGCTGGACCACGAGCAGGAATTGGCGCACAAATTGCGCCTGTCCCCCGCGGGGTCTCTCTCAGACCACACAAGTCAACACAACTCTGAAGAAGAAGATGAGGAGGAGGATGATAATGTGGAGATAGACATTGATGACTAATTGACAAAAAGACTTCCTCCTATGATGCTAGTTTTTTTATTAATATAGACTATATTTTTATATCACTAACGCTTAGTTTGATATTTTATTTATATTTAGACAATCCAGACGGATCTTATTTTGTGTTGTTGCTTCCTTGCAAATTCAGTAAATTATTTTAAACCCACCTCCACCTTTGTCAACCATGTTTAGTGTCTAAAGTTTGCTTCTTTATTTTTTACTGGAGCTATAAGGCTAAACAAGTCTAAACCACGTAAATGACTTGATAACATTTAGCCTCGTATAGCTTCTGTGCAAAACTAAAGAAGCAAACTTCAGACGTGTAGGACTTGGCTGATCAATTGTATGGTGTCAAGGGACAACTGTGATATTTTTGTGAACCTTTAAATTCCGGGTATTGTTTAAGAATCAATGATGTGTGTGTATAATAAATAAAATGAAAAAGGAAAAAAATAAATGACAAATATTGTCATCAAAATGATGGTGATGATGGTGATGATTATGATTAATAATAACAATTATGTGTCATGGTGACTGGACATAAGAAATCACCCCAAAATGAATCCATTAAATAATAATAATAATAATAATAGTAATAATAATAATAATAATAATAATAATAATAATAAAATTATTATTATTATTATTATTATTATTATTATTATTATTATTATTATTATAAAAAATAAAACTTTTAAGTTGTGTAGTAATGTTCTGTAAGCTGTGTTGATTTAACAGGTTTCTTAACCTGCCCAATATTAATATCATCCATCAGGGAGCCAGATTGGAATTGCCAGTTTACTGCCACGTTGATCAGATTTTATTTGAAATTCAGTTTATCATTGCTTGTTTATTTTTATTTACTTTAGCTAGAGGTCTTCATTTCCATCATAAAGTGAAAGTAAAAGTGAAGTGAAACTGCATGCTTGCACACAAAGGAATTTAACCCACATCCAGAAGGCCTGGGGAGCAGTTGTGGTTTAGGTGCCTATAAGGGCACCTCAGTCATGTCCTGCCAGGCGATCTGACTAGCCATATTCTGGGGCTCCTAACCACTGCTGTCCCATCATAAAAGACAGAAATGAAACAATTAAAATGCATCGTAAATGTAGAATTATTATATATTTTAGGATGTCAGCAATTTATTAGTAGGCCATGTTTGTTTAACTGGTTTAATATTGTTGAAATGCTGAACATCAGCTGTGAACTTTGAGACAGGTTTGGCGGATTTTTGGGTGGTAAACACTGCATCAAACTGGCAGCCCAGTCACCTGGGTTTAGTTAAATCCAACTTCATTGTCTTTTTCAAATTCAACTTCATAAAGTGTGCTGATAAATCTATCAAATGATGGACAACATCTGAGATTAGCTCACAGCAAGATCTTCATGTTACGTTTTAATGTACACTAATAAAATTAAGTATAGTACAAAGGCTTGTTGATGGGGCTGTACCTTATTGAGGTACAATAGAGTACATTTCCATTGTTGTACCCATGGTTTTTGTACCAGTTAAGGTACTATTCTGTATCCAAAGAGGCTAAAATATCTTTGAGGGTACATAAAAAAATGTTTATTTTGAGAAAAAGATATCCTCTGTTTTGTGTATGTGTATTTATTCTATGGCAAAATAAAGGGTTTTAATCATGTGATTTGGAGCCTAAGTATGTATGTTTATACAGGACAATCTTGTTTGGATGAAAGGATTGTTCAGAAATTGGACAACTGCCCATGTGTTCATCAAAAGCAGTTAACGAGCTGCGTGGGTTCTCCAAATCACCCCAACTTTTTAGCAAACGCTAAGTGTGTTTTTTCCCCTCCTTTTATCTTTTTTATTCGTTTTAGCTCCATTCTTGTTACTGTTTCAAAGAGACAGCAGCTCCCTCGGCTCGCTTTTGCTTTTCAGTCTCTATAAGCGTGTCTTGGCTCCTTGACCCGGCAACGTGTGTTTGTCCATTGGGGCCGAAATTTATGTGAGAAACAGCAATCTGGGACTGCGCGGAGAAAAGGGGGCAAAAAGGGAAAGAAAAGAAAGAGGCAGACAAAAAGAAAGGCACATAAAACCTCCAAGTTTTGGTCCAGTTTGCCTTTAAGAGGCGGTGATGTTAAAGTGTTGGGTGATGGAGGCCGCTCGGACCCCCGCTGCTCGGCCATACTGAAACAAGGACGCCAACCATTCAGGCCCATATGCTTCTTCTCTTTTGACATTTCCTCACAGTTCCAGACAACGTGATGGATGGCGTTCACCCTCCCCACACCACCCTCCTCTCTCTGCACTCCAGAGGGCATCTGTACTCATGAATGTCTGCTCTTTTCTTCTCTCTCTCTCTCTCCTTTCCCTCTTTAAGTCTGGCATTTTCAACAAGTCAATGAATTACAATGAAACTCGCTCTTTTTTGCGCCTTTCTTCTCCTTAAATGATATGTTTCACTTTTTTGTGAGAGATGAGAAGAATGGCTCCTTCTTCAGTGTGTTTTTCATGTTAAGTAGGCGAGGGCACAGACGGTGGCATCGTGTCAGAGTGTGCTAAAAGCCAAGCTTTTGTTGATCCAGTTTTTTTTTCACAAACAAAAACACCACGATGATGGGAGAAAGAGCATCTGACAAAAAGAAAAGGAGGCATTTAGTCAGGGCGGCTGTTTAACCCCAGGACAGTTTAAAAGGAAATTGATGACATAATCAAAAAGAAGAGAAACGTTTGTTAAGCCAAGTGTATCACATTGAGTTTTTAAAATTATCCATTGTATTGCATTTTGGAATAAACCTTTAGAATAGCTTTTGTAGGTGTAAGTAAGTCATTAATGCAACAGTTGGTATGTTGAACTTTAAAGTCTTTTAATGATTTTCTGTGTAAAAATAAGTTAACACACCTGAAGAAAACATATTCTGCACATTTCAATGCACATTTAGTATTTACTGAACATACTGTAAGAAATAGGCTACAATATGCCTACTAAAATAGAGGTATGATATACTGTCTTGTAGCTTTCATAAATGTACCAAAAGATACATTTTAGTCTCTTTGGGTTTAAGAAAAGTACCTTAACTGGTATAAAACAATGGGTACAAATCTGGATAACTTCACTGTTACACCTGACTCAGTAGCAAAAAATCTTGGTGTCATAATTGACTCAGATTTATCATTTGACCAACACATAACTAAAACTACCAGAACAGCTTTTCTACTTCTCCGTAATATTTCCAAGTTAAGAAATGCCTTATCCCTACAGGATGCAGAAAAATTGGTACATGCATCCATTACTTCTAGGTTAGATTACTGTAATGCACTATTACACAGTAAATCTGCCAGTGTTAAATCAACACTATTGTGATAGTGTTATAAACCTAAATAAACTTCAATTAGTTCAAAATGCAGCAGCCAGGGTTCTTACTAAAACCAGAAAATTTGATGATATTAGCCCAGTTATCAGCACTCCACTGGCTTCCAGTTAAATATCGAATCAAATATAAAATTCTTTTACTGATGTATAAAGCCCTACATGGTCTTGCCCCTGAGTATTTACAAGACCTTATTTCCTATTATGAACCATCTCGTTTACTTAGATCACAGGGTGCTGGCTTCTTGATAGATCCCAGAATTCAGAAATCATCAGCAGGGGGAAGAGCCTTCTCTTATATGTCCCCTCAACGTTGGAATAACCTCCCAGACAATGTTCAGGACTCAGTCACAGTCTCAACCTTTAAGACTAGGCTGAAAACATATCTGTTTAGTTTGGCTTTTGGTAATTACTACTTTACATTATAGAAAGGTTGTAGGTCCAGGGGTGCACTGGTGTAGGGATTTATAGTGAACTGAGATGCTGGGGCTGTCATACCACTGCTCACGCAATCACTCAGGTTTGTTGACAGTGAGCAGAGGGATGCCAGTGTCTTGGCGAGCTCCCATGCGTGTTTACCTTCTGGCTCTCTCCTTTTAAGTAGGCTGTTATAGATAGTTCCGCCGGAGTCAATAGCCACACTCTGATATGCAATATCAACTACATCACCATGGCCATAAAATTCTGAATGTTTTTAAATAATTTACATAAAAATCAACTTGTGTCAACTTGATCTAATTGAAATTTTAAAAATTTCCCAATAAGCCCATCATAAACAGACATTTTGGGGCAATTGCAAAAATGTAAGAAAACATGCCCCCAGACCCTAATAATGGCTTAGCTCATCAATCTGTCTAACTAATCTGTATAGAATGTGATTTTGTCTTTCTTTGTATCTATGCAGATGATGTAATGCTGTAATGAAACGCATTCAGTGTACACATGTACAAATTAAGCATTTATAAAATACAAGTACAAATTTTAACATTTACATTTTTCATTTTGTGTTACTTGGAACACTATGAAATGTATGTACACTATATTAGATATTATAAAAATACAAGTATTCTTACATTTATATTTTACATTACATTGAAATGGATAGTACTTTTATACAAAGTCGGGTAAATACAGTCCAGGTAGGTATACAACATGTAACAAACATCGGCACAAGTTCAGCATTACATTTCAGTGATAAAATTTCATTTTACAAAATTAAAAAGACTACATTTCCTGCTATCATCTAACATCTGTACATTGTTATCCATAATCAGTCAGATTTGTTCAGGATTTTCTTTGGTGTCTAGACTGCAAAACACAGAACATAATATATTGATTAGGCATTTACAGAAAATTCAGCTATTATGCAACAACTGCATGTGTTAGTGCATTTTTTGTTAAACTGTTTTGTTGATTTTCTCTACAAAAATAAGAAATACATCCTGCACATTGTCAGGATCCGAGCCCCTGCCCTTGTGTTTTGTCTCCCTCTTGTGTTCTGATCGTGTACTACATGCCCTTATGTAGATTTCCTGTGTCATCTTG
>BRDA01061447.1:0-11297 GCA_036984385.1 Crenuchus spilurus | reverse complement strand
TAAAGAAATAATATATAAAGAATGAGCTAAGGAAAAACTTAGTTCAGAGTTCGAGTAAGAGTTCAGCTAAACCACTGCACGTAAACAAGCTGTACTCTTTTCCATGAATTTCCATTTCTCAGTTATTTAATAGGCAAATAACGTGAACTAACTGAAAAATTTGAACAAGAAAACATAAAAAAGTCACATCAGTCCATTTTATCATTGCGTTATCATTACCTGGTCTACATCACAGTGTTACATATGCTAAGTAGGTGGCCCAGAAATGACACATCGGGATATCCATGCTGTGTAAAAGAAACAGAGAGTGATGCAACCTTCTTCCATTGGTCCAAGATCGATGTTGACACTCGTGTAGGCACTTCTTCTATAATTTCTCCATGCCTAAGACAAACATTAGATACTTTTCAACCTTCCAGTGTGGTTGCATTGTTTTTTAATATTGGTATTTTAATAGGTCACTCAGTATTCTGCATGACTTTTTCTCCCTCATGGCTGTGCAAGCTTGGCCTGTGCATCTGTGCAGGCATCTGTGAAAGACATTTGAGGACAGTAAATGCCAACAGGCATTGATCATATGATTGTGGACAAGACCCAGTAGCACTTTTCAGGTTGTGTTTGTATCAGTATTTAGAGGGAATGATGGTGATTGTAAAGGTCATGTACTGGGCCCGAGTCGCTCCTAGTTCTCTCAGTAAGCATGTGGAAGAGCACAAGCTACATCAAAACAGATGTAGTACGTGATATGGAGCTGATATTTAGTATTCGATAGCTCTTACTCCATTTTCCTCATTGAACTGGAATGCTGTTTAATTCTTAATTAACTTGTGCCCCATTTTGACTTTTAACTCTCGCACAGATGTATGTTTGTGTCAAATGGCTGCTCAGCTTTGGTGACCTCTGAGGTTAACTTAATCTTGTCTTGCGTCCCTTACAGTGTAATCCTGGATTACTAGCTTTAATCCAGCATTGGAACATGCATGCACTGACACTGTCTTTTACAGATGTTAGACACAGATTGCATCACATAGTTGTGTTTTGTCATCAAATGTCGGATTTAGCTTTCACCCCCCTCTAGGCCTGTTGTTGTTATGGCTTTCATAGTACATGACAATATACAGGCAAAAAACTGTTCAGCCACATATTCATTTTTCAGCCTCAGGAAAAAAACAAGGCATACATTTAACGGAAAGTCTCAAATAGCTACAACTGTTATTGTGGAAAAAGTGCATTGTAGTTCATAACAGCTCTGTTAAGAACTTGAGGGCAGCTGTGGCCTGGTGGTTAGTGCTTTGGTCTTCAATACCCTGACGGGATATATTTGAAGTGCACTTTAAGCAAGGCACCTAACCCCCAACTGCTCCCTGGGTGCCATGGAAATGGTCTGCACACTGCTTTGTGTGTGATAATGTACAGATAGGTTAAATTCCTCTTTACCTAAAATGTAATCCCGAAAGGTATTTTTTATTCTTTACATGTAAGGTGACACATTTCAAGCCTTTTTGTGTTCTACTGTTGACCAGACTTATAGCTCAGTCAGATTATTAAAATATTTGAGTAAATTATTATTAAAAAATATCAACATTTTTAAAAAGGCTTTAAATATGTCACTTTATTTAATATATTATTTTATAAAATAATAATAAAAAATAAATTTTATTTTATTTATTTTATTTAAAATGTTTTTTTTATTTACTGAATATAAAATATATGACTTTTGTGAAATAAATTCTGAACACAAATGGACTTTTTCTTGATATTCTGATTTTTGGAGATGCACTAGTATATACAGGTGCTGGTCATAAAATTAGACTATCATGAAAAAGTTGATTCATTTCAGTGATTACATTCAAAAAGTGAAACCTGTATATTATATTAATTCATTACACACAGACTGATACACTTCAAATGTTGAAATGCCATTTTATATGGCAGTGAACACATAAAATGAATTAATTGATGGACAGCTCTGTCTCTACTGTGTCTATAAGTTAGAGGCACATGTGTACACTTCCTATCTGTTTATAGCACATTAGATATTATATCTACACAATACCACATATCACTATAATCCAGAGAACAACAAGTCAACTTTCACTGGCATCTTGAGTAAACACAAACCCTAATCTCCCTTTAGCATCTATAAAATGCCTCCCCCTCCCTGAAGGCAAAGATGTTTTTGTCCATTTGACCAGTGAGCTTGCATTAATGGATTATGCCAAGGAAAGATGTCGCTTTCTTTAATCTGGGCTTCCTACGTGGGAACAAACAGCTTCATGTGATGCTGTCATATTACTGGGAATGTGATCCCTCTCAGTATCAGAGCAAACAAAGCCCCCCTGGGGTGAAAGATATTTGTTCTTGTTATGGCAGGAGGCTGCGGTTTTAAACGCTTAGTGTCAGACGGCCTTCAGGAATCCTTTGATGATACTTGCCTAAAGGCAATGAAAGCAATCCTATGAAGCAGTTCAATTGCAAATATGTTATAATCAGGTGGTAGTATTGTAAGTGCTGTACATAGTATTTAATGGTGCATTAATTTTAATATGGTAAGACATGTAATGAGTAAAAGAAACAGCAGTATACTAAAACTGAATCAAAGATTCCTCCTGACATCTCCGTTCATCCTATCAGAGTAAAGGTGGGTGAGGAGGGGGTGTGGCTTACTTTGTGCAAATGATAACTGGCCTTTTTCTTTTTTTATATATAGAATTTTTGCCCATTTTCTTCCCTTCTCAATGTGGTAGTAGCCAATTAACTCATCCCATCCGCTAGGGGGCTCTCCCCATCACTTTGCACTATCTCTGACTCTAGGAGGGTGAAGACAAGACAAGCCAAGCCTTCTCTGCTGCGTGTGATACAGTCACTACCTCTTTACAAACTACTGCTGATACACCGTCACTGGGGAGCCAACACGCTCGGAGGAAAGCGCAGGACTCCCAGCTCCAAATGGACCAATCAGTAGACGCCTGAGCCAGCAGACATTGCATTGTGAAGGTGATAGGAAGAGTGAGAGCGCCATCTACACGCCCAGAGAGAGCACTGCCAATTTTGCTCTCTTTGGGCCCCGGCTGTTGATGGCAAACAGCATGACCGGGATTCAAACTCGCGATCCTTGGGTCATAGTGTCAGCGTCTTAGCCTGCTGAGCCACTCGGGGCCCTAACTGGTCTTTTTCTGAAGAAAATTGCAAGGCTGCAGTTGGTGGGGTTTATTTCATTAGAGAGAAATTAAGTATATGAGCCAGACCCATATGTATTGTATACATCCATCTCCTTGTATCTAGAGTCATAGTTCATTTTATCAGCTTCAGATGCACTTTGTACTTTTACAATTACAGACTGTAGTCCATCTGTTTCTCTGTATACAGTCTGTAACTGTATTGGACTTCGATGGTGGAGCTGATAAAATGTGTATAGATACAAAGAGGTGATGATAATGTTCTGATGTGATTGTGTATTAAGAGCTCTGCCAAACAAAGACCTTTCCCACATATAAAACACTGAAAAACAAGTTGAATCTTAACCTCACAATTAATAAATGGCATCCTTCCTCTAAATATACAGTATATACAGTATCGATATGTAAACACTGACTTCTTTTGAAGAAAGTTGGTAAACACCCTCCAGTTTAGCCTTTTATTTTTGACTATAAGGATCAAGGACCCCTAGTGGGATAATGTTATCAGCACCATCACCAGTGTTGTCTACAAGATGCAGCTTTTGTCAAAATGACACCATTATATCTCTGTTATGATACAGTTTTACATATGATCCTGTTGTTTGTGACCCTGAAAGACAGACACCTCCTGTTCAGTCTAAACAAAGGAAGGAAAGACGAGACAGGATTAACTGATATCGTTTAAAAAAATGAATTCTGTTCAGTAAATAAACGTGTTGTAAGGAGTCCTTTGGAGTAATGCCACAGAAGAAGCAGTTTTTGGTCCCTAAAGAGCTTTTAAATTAAAAAAAATATTTTTACCAAATGTTCTCCCTCATGTATTAGTAGCCAATCGACCCACCCATCTGTTAGGACTCTCCCAATCACTTATGTCACTGACTCTAGGAGGGTGAACACTAGCACAGGCCTCCTCTGATGCACCTCTTTTCAAACTGCTGCCTATACATCATTGCTGTGCAGCCTGACGCACTTGAAGGAAAACACAGGATGCCCAGCTGTGATGGATCAGATGGCAGGTGCCTGAGCCAGCAGACATTGCTTATTAGTGATGGGGAGAAACTGCCATCTACTCACCCGGAGAGAGCACAGCTAATTTTGCAGTAGCAGTCCTTGCCTGTTTGGCACGCTGGGTGAACAACCCCTCTGTCGCTCCAACTCACACACACACACACACACACAGCCCCTTCCCACCCCTCCCCCCTTTTATTCACTATCACAGTGAAGGGTGTCAGCTTGCTGTGTATGGGACTGCATAGACACAGTCAGAGTCCTCAGAGAGGTTCCTTGGATCAATGTAAGATATTGGCCTGGTCTGATGAATCCCTTTGTTTTACCTGATGTAAATGTCTGGGTGCTTGTGCATCACTTGGGTAAGAAATGGCACCAGATGCACTATGGAAAGAAGGCAAGCCAGGAGAGGCAATGTGATGCTCTGGACAATCTTCTGCTGGGAAACTTTGGGACCGAGCAATAATATGGATGTTACTTTGACATATACCACTTATCTAAACTACATCCCTTCATGGTAAATGGTGGCTTAGTGGTTAGCACGTTCGCCTCTCAGCGCTGAGGTCTTGGGTTCGAGTCCACATCTGAGCGGAGTTTCCATGTTCTCCCCGTGTCTGCGTGGGTTTCCTCCGGGGACTCCGGTTTCCTCCCACAGTCCAAAAACATGGAGGTCAGGTGGATTAGCTACTCTAAATGACCCTGGTGTGTGTGTGTGTGTGTGTGTGTGTGTGTGTGTGTGTGTGTGTGTATGTATGTATGTATGTATATGGTTGGCACTCTGTCCTGGGTGATGCCCCTAGTGCTCGATGCAGTCCTCCAGGTGGACGGTCAGTTCTGGTTGAGAGTACACTGTGCGCGATTGGCTGCTGCTTCTCGCCGGTGTGTGTGGTTGAGTGTGTGTAAATAGAGTCTGTTGATTGTAAAGCATCCTTGGGTATCTAGAACAGCGCTCATAATAATAATAATAATAATAATAATAATAATAAATAATAAAGGTATTCTCTAATATCAGAAGCCTCTTTCAACTGGATAATGCACCTTGTCACCGTGCAAAAATTGTTCATGAATGCTTTGAGGAATATGATGAAGAGTGTTGACCTAGGCTTTAAATCCCCCAGATCTCATTTCAGTCAAGCTTCTGTGATCCTATCTGCATTGCCTCCACCCAGGGGCATCATAGTGGGGTGAAAATTAGGACTGAGTTACCAGGGCCCCAAGTGGGAGGGCCTCTTGTGGAGTGTGGAATTTAATTTTCCTTTAAATATTAAACAAAATAATATTTAATAATGGGGCTGGGCACTGGTTGTGCATAAGGCCCATAATTTGGTGTTATACCCATGGCTCCACCTCACAAATTAGAAGATCTCCTGCTAATATACACAGTCATATCAGAATATTATGACAACTCGGTGTACGACGTCACAGATATCACGAGAGGATGTGCTGCATTTATAAATAAGCGAGCACACCAGTCAGTTGTAGCAGAGCACAAAATGATTGTGATGGGCAAAGGATGTGATCTGACTGATGTCTAAAAGGGCATGATATTAGGGTACAAGGAGAAGGGTTGTAGCATCTTGGAATCTGCTAACTTTGTGGGATGTTCTAGAGTTGCCTTAGTGAAGGTGTACTGAGAACGAACTACTCGTGCAATGAGTATCACCCACCAGCTTAATAGTGCTTATAGTAGGGTGACCAGATGTCCTCTTTTACCTGGACATGTCCAGTTTTTGAGACTTAAAAGACATGTCCGGGCGGAATTTCACAAACGTCCGGGATTTTGTTTTACTTGAGAAGTGTGTTGTTCACAAACTAGTCTCGCCTTCCCCCTATTCCGTTTGGTTCGCGTGAGTGAGATGTTACGCTATATTGAATGTACTTGGGCAAGCAGGACCCAAGCAGAAATCCAAGCCGGTTTCCCTGTAGACTGCCTAAAAGCTCACCGATTGGCCGTTTCTTGCTAACATGTGATTTGCCGTCGCTGCTGTCACTCCCTCAAACAGCGTCCGTTTTTACCTGTAAGTTGTTTACATGTTGCGCGTTTGTTCTGTCTGTGTCACAGCTAGACGTATTTTACTATCAGAGGTTTAATAACACAATTCTTAAACATTAACATTTGAGTCTGTGTGCGTGTCTACCAGTCTGCGATAAGCCATCAATTTACATGCCTCTAAGTTGAACTATTATCAAAATAATTCAGAATTTCTGCTTATTTTTTACTCAAAAATGAGGTATAATTATGTGTAAATTAAGGTTTATTGATCATTTAACAGTTTATTATTTTTAATAATATGTAATGTATTAATATTTATTTTGATAATTTTATTATTTTATTTTATCATAATAAACCTCATAGTTATTAATATATTAGTATATTATTTATAGTAACTAGTAATTGTTAATATTGTAAAAATATAAATCATAATTTGTTCATATTTATTCATAATTAATAATAATAATACAATTTATGTTCTACTGAGGTGTCCTCTTTTTCGTCATCTCGGATCTGGTCACCCTAGCTTATAGAGTACATGCCTCTACAGGTCAGACCTGTTTTGATGGCATGAGGGGGACCAACACAGTATTTTAATATTATAGCTGATTGGAGCATCATTAACAACACGTTTCCTGCCTCATTTGAATAGATTGTATTACACATGGAACATTACTTTTGTTGTTGTTCTCCTTTTCTGAAATGTTAGAGCTCTTGTGAAATGTTGGAATCCTAAAATGAAATGGTTGTTCTTTCACATCGCAGCAGTTGAAAAGAGTTTCACACTGAAATGTAATCCTGTGATTATTTGCTGTACGATTTGAGAAGAGCTGCTCTAGTTTGACTTTCCACAGATCTGTTTAAATTACAGAGTGCACAAATGCAACGTTCTGAAGATAAACAGTGATACAGCACTTTTTTTTTGTTCTCAAGACAGTTTCCCTTCTGCTGGGCTTTGATATTATTGAAATGAGGTCAAGTCGATAGAAATGAGCTTTTCATTTGTTTTGTTTATATGTAAATAAAGCTGAAGGATGTGGTTTCATATCCACATAGGATTACCACACATAACAAAAGGATTTGTTCTTCTTGCTGGTTAACGTGGCTGTACTTGTTCTCATATACCATCAGCCTTACTTTAGTCATTTGATTCTCATGAGACATGAAACAAGCCTTCAGATGGAATGATCCATCCAATTTTTACATTCAAGCTCCACTTCTGTTCCTCCTTTTTGTCCTCTCCGAGTTTATTGTTATTTATTATACTTTTGAAACTAACCTCATAACATTTTATATGCAATTACATAATTAATGACACAGATCAACATCATGAACTACATTAGCTTGTATTTGTCACTTGATTTACGTTCTACATGTTCTAAAAAAAATGTCAACATGACATGTAAATTGTTTAAAAAGCTATTGCTATAAAACTTTATTAGATTCAGATCATAATAATCCATCCATCCATTATGCCACCCGCTTAATTCTTACCAGGGTCGCGTTTAGTCCCCTACCATCTCTCTGGGCACAGAGCAGGGCATTACACTATTCAACTAAGCCCAGGACAGGGCGCCAATCCATCACTGGGTGCACACACATAGACAATCTAACCTCCATGTTTTTGGACTGTGGGAGGAAAAAGGAGACCCCGGTGGAAACCCAAGCAGTCCCAGGGAGAACATGGAAACTATACCTAAATGGGGACTCGAACCCAAGACCTCAGCACTGAGAGGCAAATATGCTAACCACCAAACCACCGTGACGCCCGCCAGGTCATAGTAATATATTATATAATTGGACTATTTTACAAACAATCTGCATAGTTAGTGAGTAAATAGTGAACCCAGTGTGCTAAGAGCATATCTTTGTTGCCAAAATTCAAAATGCTAACTGTAGCATTTTAATTTGTTTTAAAAGTTAGTGTAATGTTTTGTTTGGTCCATTACGGGTGGCACGGTGGCTTGGTGGTTAGCATGTTCGCCTCTCAGCACTGAGGTCTTGAGTTCGAGTCCCCATCTGAGCGCAGTTTCCATGTTCTTTCGGTGTATCCGGTTTCCTCCCACAGTCCAAAAACATGGAGGTCAGGTGGATTGGGTACTCTAAAATTGTGTGTGTGTGTGTGTGTGTGTGCGCGTGTATGCACATGTATGAGCACCCAGCAATGGACTGGCGCCCTGTCCTGGGCTTAGTTGAATAGTGTAATGCCCTGCCCTGCGCCCAGTGAGGTGGTAGGGAACTAACTGCGACCCTGATTAAGCGAGTGTGATAATGGATGGATGGATGGTCCATTACTCATGAAATGTTCATGTTAATGTAAAAAATATCTGAAAAATAAAACTGCAGAGTCACATAAGAATATTTTGACCACCCCTGGTTTAGAAAGTCACAGATGCCACATGTGCTACATGTACAAGTAAGTGAGAAAACTAGTCAGTTGTAACAGAGTGCAAAACAATCACCATGGGCAAAGGACATGATAATAAGGTACCAGATGAAGGGTGGTAGTATCTCAGCAGCTGCTAACTTTGTGGGATGTTCTAGACTTCTGTAGGGAAGGTGTACTGAGACATCTCTTACACTGACTGCCTACAAATGGCATAACAGTGGTGCCTCATGGGCCATTGATGCTAGAGTTGAACAATGAGTGGCAAAGAGCAGTCAACACACCACAGTGGACCAGTTCACCTCTATAATGAACACAGGAGCAATGAAGAAAGTGTCAGTGATCATTACTGAGTGACCATGGGTGGTTATTCTGAGGATTCTGATATGGCAATGCATTTTTATTGCTTTAGACAATGATGGTATATTTTGGGGTCACACAAAGCCTAAGGACAGAGTCTTTGACTCATGTGGCATTTAGAAATTGTTGGTGTCTTCAAAGCTATCGCTCATGGTTCATTGTACTCTCTACAAGCCTCCAGCTATGACACTGCTCCTCCTCCACACACACACACACACACACACCTCTGAGTAGCAGCTTGCGTTCTCCTGCCCCAGCTCCTAGCTGATGATGCCACATACATGTAACACCTGGTGCCCTTGACTTGTGTTTTGTACACTGTCGTGAGCTAAAACCTCACCATCTTGGCTCTGTAGGAGGGTCCCTGCTGCTGGCTCAGAGCTTCATTGTGGCAGATGGGTCGTCTGCACTGGCTTTGGAGTCCTGAAGCTCTGATAATACTACAGTTCAGATCAAAATCAGTTTTCGCTTTACATCAAATGTAAATGTACTGTGTCAGAATCTAAAACCAAAGTCTATTATGTGACTAACCCTCCATTGTTGCGTATATACCAATTTTACCTCTCACACACAAAACAACCCAGGGCTAGAGATGCTTTGTCTAAAAAAGAAGGGTTAAATCTAACAGTCTAATCAGATTTAATTTAAGAAAGCTGAGGGCACCCAAATGCTTAACGCCGGCACTGACTAATGTGGTGGTGGTGTTAGTGTGTGTTGTGCTGGTATAAGTAGATCAGACACAGCAGAGCTGCTGATGTTTTTCAACACCTCAGTGTCATGGCTGGAGTGGAAAATAGCCAACCAACCAGAAATATCCAGCCAGCAGTGTCCTGTGACCACCAGGACTAGAGGACCAACACACTGTGCAGCAACAGATGAGCTACTGTCTCTAATAGACTGGACAGTGAGCTAGCTCTACTGTGTCTGATCCACACACTAACACACCACCACCACATCAGTGTCACCGCAGTGCTGAGAATGATCCACCACCCAAATGATACCTGATCTCTGAGGGTCCTGATCAGTGAAGAACAGATGAAAGGAGGATAATAAAGTACACAGAGAAACAGATGGACTACAGTCTGTAATTGTACTACAAAGGGTGTGTGTACCTAATAAAGTGGCAGTGAGTGTATGTAGAGATGGGGAACATGATCTGACCTTATTATTATATCACAGCTCATGTGCACCACACGTCTTGACTGATCAACTACATTTAAGATAAATTTAGATTTTTGGCCAAACGATTGTTAACACAAGTGAGCGGCAGCCTGAGCTCGTGGCTCTCTTCACTGTATATATGATATTTCCATGGCAACCTTCGAGAGAGCCGACTGAACGGGAACAAAGCGGAGACTGAGGACACTCCATGTGTGAAAAGCATTGTGAGGGTCTTACTCCAAGTGACTGTTTTTAGTAGGCGGCGATGGACCACTGAAGCTTAATGCTCAACGATACACATACAGATCATCCTCAGATCTCTCTGGACGTTTTCTCCCATCAGGAATTACCTTGGAAAAGAAGCAGTGTTACGATCACAATCATTCTGGGAAAGCATTGTCCTTCGGGAGACTTCTTTTGAATATTATTAAATTAATGAAGAGTTTGAACATAGGGGAAATGGACTTGGTCTGGGCACACTAACACTGATGTGATTATTCATGTGCATTTACAGGATCATGCAGAGCAGAGGGACGGGCACAGATTCAGGATCGTTCTCCTCTTCTCAAGACCTAGTTAACTGATGCTCGTGGCTGGCGATGGTGCAGCACATTTAATTTTCCTGTGTGATCTTTCTTGTCCTTGTGATCTTATTTTGGCAGACTTTCTTTGTGTGGTGTTGAATGGAGTGTGTCAGCTGAGAGAGCGCTCTGTATGATCTATCAGAGGCCACCACGGTGGCTTACAGCATGTGAGGAGGGAGCTGCTGCTGGCTTCTGATACTCTCTTTCAGCTCACACACACACACACACACACAGAGATTCATGCACTCACACAGAAAAAGCTTTGTATTCTTTGGCTCTTGGGCGTTTACTTGCGCATGCATACAAGTTTTCATGCATTTCAAAGACAAAACTCGCCTTCAAGAAAACAAGGTACCGGATCATCATTGAGTCATTAATTGTCATTGGGGTGGTACCCTCAAGGGCATATCTTTAGTACTTTTACTTAAGGAACATGCACCAGCCACCACGTTGTATCTACACTCACTGACCATTTTATCAGCTCCACTGACCGTACAGGTGCACTCTGTAGTTCTACAATTACAGACTGGGGTCCATCTGTTTCTGTGTAAACACTGTTAGCCTCCTTTCACCTGTTCTTCAATGATCAGGACCACACAGACCAGCTACTATTTGGGTGGTGGATC
>BRDA01061442.1:0-15302 GCA_036984385.1 Crenuchus spilurus | reverse complement strand
GTTCCACAAGGATGTGTGTTGAGCCCTCTGTTGTTCACTCTGTTGACCCATGACTGCTGTGCCAGGCACAATTCCAACCACATCATCAAGTTTGCCGATGATACTACAGTAGTGAGCCTCATTAGTAACGACGATGACTCTGCCTACAGAGAGGAGGTGAACCAACACGTTGCCTGGTGTGACAGCAACAACCTGTCACTGAATGTCAACAAGACAAAAGAAATGACTGTTGACTTCAGGAGGAATCATACAGTGCACATACCACTCACAATCCAAGGCACAACAGTGGAGGTTGTGAAAAACATCAAGTTTCTGGGGGTGCACATTGCAGACAACCTGACATGGACTACACACACCACCTCCCTGGTCAAGAAAGCACAGCAGCGCCTTCACTTCCTACGAAGGATGAGAAGAGCTAACCTTCCCCCTCACATCCTCACAACATTCTACAAAGGAACAATAGAAAGTATCTTAACTAGTAGCCTCACAGTCTGGTACAGCAGCTGCACCATCGCAGAACAGAAATCACTCCAGAGAGTGGTGAAGACAGCAGAGCGCATCATCAAGACCTCACTTCCACCTGTACAAGATCTGTACCCATCACGGTGCCACAGCAGAGCCACCAAGATGGTCAGAGATCCCACACACCCAGCCCACGGACTGTTCAGACTGCTGCCCTCTGGAAAACGCTACTGCAGCATGCGGTGCAAGACCTCCCGACTGAACAAAAGTTTCTTTCCACAAGCCATCAGACTGCTCAACAATTCTTGATGAGCAGACTCATCAGATCTGCTAAACTCATAAAGACACCAAATACCAAGTACTTATGTACCACACTCATGCATATCGGACCTATACACAGTACAAAAAATCACTGCTATGAACATCTATTTAATGCTGCTAAGTTTGTGCAATAGACTCATTGTTCCCTATAATCAATAAGCACTCTTAACACTTTACAAATTTTTATTTATTGTTATGTTTACATTTTTATAGTGTGCAATATACATATATTTTCCCTCTAAGTGCAATTGTTTTGTAATAGACCTATTATTTATAATACAGCTCACTATTTGTCACATACAGTATTCTATATTCTCATTTGCACTGTCATGTTTGTTATTTATATGTCATGTTGGTTGTATGTCTTGTGTTTTTGCCATGTTTTTTATCTGCACATTGGAGTTTGGAGAAACGCAATCTCGTTCAGCTATGCACTCATGTTGTAAAGTCTGAATGACAATAAAGTTCACTATCTATCTATCTATCTATCTATCTATCTATCTATCTATCTATCTATCTATCTATCTATCTATCTATCTATCTATCTATCTATCTATCTATCTATCTATCTATCTATTTTTGTTGTTCTTGTTTTCATGGTTGTTCTTGTTTCATCCATCCATCCATCCATCCATTATCCCACCCACTTTATCAGGGCCACAATTAGTCCCCTAGCCCCTCACTGGGAGCAGAGCAGGGCACTACACCAGGGGTGGCCAACTCCGGTCCTGGAGAGCCGGTGTCCAGCACAGTTTGGTGATCTTTGTGTTCTGACACTACAATTAAACCTGCTAATTGCCTGCTGAGTTGAATCAGGTGTGTTTGATCAGGGAGATCACCAAACTGTGCAGGAAACTGGCACTCCAGGACTGGAGTTGGCCACGCCTGCACTATACTATACAACTAAGCCCAGGACAGGTACTTGTTTCTTGTTGTTTAATGTTTGAAGGTAATAGTTCTTGTGTTTTTCTGTTCATGTTGTTTCTGTGACCACACCCCCACCCCCCCCGGCCCAGCCCTGCCTCATTCCTGTCATGTGCTTTCTGTTTACGTTTCTCATGTGCCATACTGTCTCCATGTGCTTCCTGTTTGTTTACCTTGTCCACGTGCCATGTCATGTCTCACAGCCCATTACGCCAAATCATTGCCATGTCATATGATCTAATTACATTCATTATAAAGTCTTCCCAATGTGTCACAGTCATCATCCGTCATTCTTGTCTTCAGGTCATATTCTGCCTTTGTCTTTGTTTTCAAAGCCACAGTATCAGTTTATGTTTCATAGGCACAGCTTTTGAATATTTTTGCAATACAGCCTGTTTGTTTTAGAGCCTCCTGCTGCATCCTCTCCTCCTGCTACAGCCTTGCTGTATTTACCATCCTGTGGTACCGTAAAACAACGATTTTGCAGAGATTTTCTTTTTGTGAGGGTTTTTAAGCTGACTTGTCACATGTTCATTGGATCATGTTCACATGTTCATTCAATTAACCATTTGGTCATTTAAACATTACTCTCCTCATGTGCTGCTGCAGCTCATTAAGTTGTTTTCTGGTTCTTTTTTAATTTATTTAATGAGTGATGATAGCCTGCCTCAACTTCCTGTAAATAATCCAAAAATTCAGAATATCCAAAAACTGTTTTCACACTGCAAACTTCAGTGTGGTCCAGTTGATTTCTCTCATCAGAGGCCTGACTTATAGAAAGGTGTTGGCATGTTTCCCAGGCAAACTGAGTGAACAGATTAATTCTGTTAGCGTTTTATTGCTAGATGTTTTGGCATGTATACCAGCAGCACCAACAACAGTTCTACTCAAGACATGTTTAAAACGTGCCAAATTAATGCCCTCATCCTACTGCAATTACATTGTTACCAACAGATAAGGAGGCAACGACGGCAAGCATTCCTGTGAGCCTTAGCAACTTTCATTTGAATTAAACATTTGGTCTCATCCTGTTCTCATGTCCTGACTTGGCTCATTTTTGTTGGTTCTTCTTCTATTGTACATTGCATGACTAAGGACTGCCTCAACATCCTGTAATTGACCCGAAAGTCTGAACCATCCAAAAAAAGTGTTTTCACACTGCAAACAAACCAAACCATGGTTCCGTTGATCCGGACCAACCCTGACCTCCATGTTTTTGGGCTGTGGGAGGGAACTGGAGACCCCAGAGGAAACCCACGCAGACATGGGCTGTTAACACCAGGTTAGGGTGTATAATGTATTACATGTTCAAATTAATTTTTTTTGGTGCTTGAACACAAATTGTATTATTATTAATGATTAATAAATACTGACAAATTATGATTTATATTTTATTAATAATTACTAGTTACTATCAACAATATACTAATAATAACTTTTAAACATTATGAATCATAATAATAAAAATGAATATTAATCACTAATAAAATAGTAATACATTATTACATATTTATAAATAATAAACTGTTAAAAGCATGTAGCATAAAATTATCACCCAATCCTTTTCAGTCAACTTCACTTCAGCTTATTATCACCAATGTTACACGTATGTTTGGACTGTATGGTCAATAGATCTTATTTACACAGACTTATAACTCATTTTTGAGTAAAAATAAGCAGACATTCTGAATTATTTTGATAATAGTTACACTTAGAGGCATGTAAATAGATGGCTTATCACAGACTGGTAGACACACACACACAGACACACACTCAAATTTAAATATTAATGAATTTTAATATGAAACCGCTGATATTAAAGTACGTCTAGCTGACGTGACACAGACAGAACAAACGATCAACACGTTAATAACTTACAGGTGAAAACGGAGTGTAGGCCAAATTGCAGTCCAGACTCAATTTGAGGGAGTGACAGAGGCGACGGCCAATCACACGTTAGCAAGAAACGGCAGAGCCAATCGATGAGCTTGTGGCAGCCTAAAGGAAAACCAGCTTGTAATTCAGCTGGGTATCCATATAATATAGCGTAACATCTCACTTAAGCAAACCAAACGGAATAGGGGGAAGGCGAGACTAGTTTGTGAATGAAACGCTTCTCGAGTACAACAAAATCCCAGACGTTTGTGAAATTCCGTCCGGACATGTTTTTTTAAGTCTCAAAAAGAGGACATGTTTGGGTAAAAGAGGACATCCGGTCACTCTACTTTAAGTAATATTAAGTGTAGCTAACTAGCTAACTGTATACATTTACAAAAAAACAAATGCTAGCTAATTAGTCTTTGCTTTGCTGTTCTTAGTCTATTGCTGATTTAATTTTTGTAGCATAGCAGTAATTCCTATCAGGAATGTTAGCTAGCTTTAGCTAGCAACAAAATTAGGTTATGTGTGGCAACAGCTAATCAAATGTCTTCTTTTTGTGCTAGATAGTTTAATTATGATAAATGTATATAATGTATAATTCAACTTATATATTTATAATTATAATTTCATTACCTTTTATCAGTTACACCATGGAGAGCTGAACAGCTGAGTATCAAGATAAAATTTCAAGATATTTAGAAATTTCCCACACAACCTGTAGTAAGATGACTTGATTTCTGAAATGGAAATCCAGGGACTACTAATACTAGTAATATTATTATAGTAAAACTAGATGTATTACTGTAGTATTGCCATCATGATAGTGTTCCAAAAATATGAAGGTTTTACAGTTGTCATACTATTATACAACCATGACAGTACAAACGTGAATTTATGTTGAACGTCACATGACCAAACCGGAAATCATCCCATCTCTTTATCACTGAAGCTGGTAACCGCAGTGTGATCTAATGATGATATTGTTTCTTAATGTAGCTTAGCTAGTGTTTTATATATTATTGCCATTTCATTCAATTTCAGTATGTAATAATAGTGACAAAAATTATTTGTCTGAACCAACAAAGTATCTGAACTGTGATCATCATAACAGTAATTTTTGCTGTGTACCTCAATGTGCAATGTCCTGAAAGCAACGTGAGTAAAACAAGTAGCTCACAGAGAATAGTTGAACCAGAATTGATGGAACCTGTCATACCGAATACTGAAGTTGTTTATGCATAACCTCTATATCATTAACAAATCTCATGTTTTTATCTGTGAAAAAGGGGAATGGGGTGGGGGCGAGGTGTTGTTGTTTCATGCATTTTATACACTGCATGGTAGCAAACATTCAAATACATTGTATCTCTATACAAATCAGGTAACCTACCTATCACCTGTCTGATACAAGTATCCTAAACCACAGCCTGCTTTTAATCCACATCTTGTAAAGAAGTTTGTGGTGATGGACTCATTTGACATTTTCTGGCTTCTGATTGAGTTTTACATTGCAGTATTCCCTAAAACTAGGCGAGCATGTGGTAGAAGTGGTTAGTAGACAGTGGCAGACACTCCTCTCTGTGGGGCACAAACACTATGTGAGAGGTCGGCCCATCTGCTCTGCTGCAGGTCTTCCTGGCATGTTTTTAATTCACAGTTAAAAACAGGGACATTTCCAAGGACATCTCCAGCATTTTTGGCAACTCTCTCCAGAACACCTCTAGATCGCTAACTCTTGGGGGTACTGAAGGAGGGTACATGTACCAAGCCTTGACCCCCACTATTAATAACAAAGTCTCACAACAGTTACAATTGACACGATGCCCTTTGAGGTTTTTTTTTCCAATTAAAAAATATTCAGGTACAAAATGTCCTGTACTGTGTCTGCTTTTAAGCAGTTTTCCCCAATCTAACATTTTGAACATTCCTCAGCTGCTCATTTCCAATAATGGGATGTACTTACAAGTCCTAGGAAATGCCATCATTTTCACCCCGGGTTGCACCCAGTATAAAGCATCCAGCAGAGAACATCTCCTCTCTTTACACTTGTAGAGAACTATGTGTACTGTTGTAGGGCCTAAAGCATGAGCTGAAAATAGAAATCTATTCAGCATGTGTCAGAACCTGAGTTGATGAGACATTAATGTGTCTGATGATGTATTTCTGGCTGTCTGAAAGTATATACTGCAGATTTTAAGGCTGCTCCACCCCAACATTACTCAGAGCCTACAGCCTGACATAATCCCATTCACACAGTGTAAATAATCACAGAGAGGCAGTGAGACAGCAAAAACTATTTCCAATTCCACCCTGTGTTACATCGTAAATGTCGTGACCGGAGGGCTTTGAAGCCAGCCAGCTTGCTCTTGTCAAGGCTCATTTATTGCCAGCAAGTGGGTCAGTGACCTGGCTTTCTGAATGCTGATTCTCAAGGCCCTTGCGTATATTAGCAGTAGTGTTATTACGCCACTTCCGCCACAAGTGGCAGGCTGATTCTTTATAAGCTGCAACAATGGCTTCATCTCTGAATACCAAAGCGACCTTCAGTTTGTAAAAAAAAAGGAATAAAATTTGTGCTTTATTCCCCTCTGATATGAGTGAAATAATCTTTTGATCGCTGGTTTCCTTCCTTCAGCTGAAATGTTATAAATAGCATGATGTGAGGGCTGGTGGGCTTTGTGTGTGTGTGTGTGTGTGTGTGTACTGCGCGGGAGGAAGGTGCCATAGTGCCAACTAGCAGCTTGAGCTCTTCATTAGGGTTGTATTGATTTCTCCTAGCAAGGGGAGTAAAGGTTGGTTGTTGGAACGACATTCTATCCCTCTCCAAACAATCTTTCTATGTCATTTACTATCCCTCTTCCTCCCCAGGTTTTTGGCCCGGTGTGACATTTTCTTTCTCGGGGCAGTGAGTTGCGCTGGCCGTTTGTATATTGATTTAACCAAGCTGACGACAGCCAATGAAAAAATGAGTCAGAGTTTTCTGCGCTGCACTTCTTTAAAGCTTTTTCAGGCAAAAAGCATATTCAGTACATTCCTGACGAACTCCGATAATATTCATTTTTATAAAATTCTTCCAGGTCTGGTAGAGTCTAGCAAATGAAGATGGTCTGTCAGAGCTAGCAACATGATGAACATTTCAAGGTGATGTCCATGGCAATGAGAAGTAAAGAATGAATGAACATACAAAGCAAAAAGACAAACAAGAACAAATTAAGGAAAAGTAATTAGTTCAAAAACGCTATAAATCCAACATAAAAATTATTGTATCACTTGTGTTGCTCAGGAGACTTCATGGATAATTACATGAAACAAAAAGGAGATGCTTCTGCTCCAGATAACCATTTTAATAGTCAGCATCAGCACTGAGGAGGTGTTAGACAGAACATGGTTAAGATTGATATTTTTAGTCAATATGAGTGTGATTATCTTCTCATACACATCTCTACTACATTTACATTTACAGCGTTTGGCAGACACTCTTATCCAGAGTGACATACAACAGTGTTTTGTTTCCATTAAGAGAATAATCTCAGCTAGTACAGACAGATTAGAGTCCAAACTACTCTTCAGTTCAGACACTGTTAGAACTAAACCATCACTAATACCTAGAAAGAAGGAAAGATACACAATTATACACAATATTAGAACATTACAATGCATTACAGTAAGTGTTTTAAACTAGTGCTCACTTAAAAGTGCTCCACAAACAGCACTTTTCCACCAACACGGAACCGGCACCATTCTGGTTCACAAACCTAATTTTGAACTGTTTGGCGCATTTCCACCAACAAAAATAGCGCCCCAAACCAGGAACGTTCATTCGCAGTGGGAACCAAAAAATACTTGGTTTTTCAGTGCGAACCAAACGCGCCTGTGCACTCAACGCAAGAAGATAGCGACTCGTAGCGTACAGTGCTCCACTGAAGAAACTCAGTTTTTGTTATCTGTGTTCTCCGGAGTTTCAGGAGAAACTTGAGGGGCGTATTAGAAAGGAGAAACTCTACAGCGAGCTGGTGGAGGATTTAGCTCGGGCAGGTTTTGTTCGTTCAAGAGAGCAAGTGATAAATAAGCTAAAGAAGCTATAAAAGGACTACAGAGATTCTAAAAAGGAGCTATCGCGCAGTGGAGCTGGACAAGGGAAGACGAGATTTGACTTGTGAAGTGAAACAAACATTTGTACCAAGAGTACAAATGCTCGCAAGTAGTCGATGCGCTCCGCCATCTTTGTTTATAATTCCGCTTTGTTTGATGACGCACACTGTGACGTATCCTCGGTTCAACTAAAACTAGTGGAAACGCGGGCTGGTTCACTACAAAGCACCGAGGTTCTCCTAAGCACAAAAGGCACCAGTTCAAGAACCAGAGTTATTTTGGTGGAAAAGTGCTAAAAGAGATGCTCTTCAGTCTGTGTTTGAAGACTGTGAGAGATTCTGCTGTTTGAACAGTCAGTGGGAGTTTGTTCCACCACTTTGGTGTAAGGACAGAGAAGAGTGTCGATGTTAGTTTTCAGAGAAGAGCCTTGAAGGATGGCAGGTCAAGCCAAGCTATATTGAAAGCTCTAAGGGTTCGAGGTGTGACTTGACACTTGACCATTGCCATTAGGTAGGAATGAGCTGGACCATTTCTTGCTTTGTAGGCAAGCATCAGGGTTTTAAATCTGATGTGGGCAGCTACAGGAAGCCAGTGAAGAGAACGCAGCACTGCTACTACTATAAATGCTACTACTAAACTCAAAAGAAAAAGAAGAAAAGAGGCAGAAGTTGTTTTTTATCTGATCTCACTGGTATGTAGGAGAAACTACTGAGATGTTAATGAGATCACCTTCATAATTATTAGTTTCTGTAGGCATAAATAGGATTAAATGAACACATTACATCCATCCGTCTGTCAGTCAGTCAGTCAGTCAGTCAGAGAATACCCTTGCCTGGAGCGGGCAGCCCAGGGAGCAGTTGGGGATTAGGTGCCTTCTTCAAGGGCACTTCAGTCAAGTCTTGTCAGTGGGATTGAACCAGTGACTTTCTAGCTGCTTCCTTAACCACAAGCCCACGACATTGTGTGTAAGTAAGTAAATAATAGTCAGAATGAGGTGCAGAAGGAGAGAGGACGACAGCTGGGGTTCCAAAAAATGTGGTTTTATTATACAAACAAAAATACTGTGGCTATGAACTACAACTGAACTTGACATAAAAACATTCAAACGTGCTCAGTGACTCACAAAGACTGTGACATGAGCCAGAGTTAAATACCAAGACTGACTACATGAAATGAGACACCAGAGCCGCACAGTGACATTACGTAACTGGGGATGAAGACATGACGAGACAAGATATGTGAACAAATATAAACACAAGCACATGGCAAACACGTGACAAAGGCAGATGAGGCAGATAGAGTGGCCAGGTCACAGTAATCTAGTTAAGTTAAATGATGTATTTGTGTATAGATTTGCTTAATTCAGACTTGTTGGCTAAAACTCTTGGCTGCTTGTGTCATATATTTGAATGCGTTTATTAAAGAACTGCTTTTGTAAAGAATGTATCTAAGACTAAGAATCTTCTCTCACGATTTTACATTTGCACTCCCACATTTACAGAAGTCAGCGTTCATCTGAATGGCCCTCAGAGTATACCGTAGCCCTACCCTTTTAGCTCCTTCCAGCTGACTCATGCACACTGATAGTCTCTGGAAAGCAAGGTTGAGAAAGTGGTCAGTTAGCACTGGATCTCTTTCCCATGGGATCAGGATAAGGCCTGTGTGAATTTCCCCCGGCAAGAACCAGTTCAGTACTGAGGATTAATATCATTTCCTGCTGCTTTCCTTCTATCCCATAGAAATGTTGAGCTACTTTTGTCATTTTGTTGTCATAATTGCCACACTTAGTTACTTTACAAACTTAATTACATGCAGGTACAGTGATGCTTGAATGTTTGTAAACACACTAAGTCCTAAATGTAGATAAAGAGAACCAAATCAAACAAATGATACAAAATAGTCTCAATTATTATTAACGTTACTTATATAGCACCTTTCTCAAACCCAAGGATGCTTTACCATCAACACACTCCATTTACACACTTACAGCTCAACCACACACACCGGTGAGAAGCGGAAGCCAGTCATGCACAGCGTACTCTCAACCAGAAGCGACCGACCACCTGGAGGACTGCATCGAGCACTAGGGAGATCACCCAGGACAGAGTGCCATATCTGGGCATGCATACACATGCACATTCATTCACACACCAGGGAAATATTTTAGAGTATCCAATTCACCTGATCTCTGGAATTCCTGACCTGAGGAAACCAGAGTCCTTGGAGAAAACTCACACAGGCACGGGGAGAACATGGAAACTCCGCTCAGATGGGGACTCGAACCCAAGTCCTCAGTGTCGAGAGGCGAACGTGCTAACCACTAAGCCACCATGATAGTCGTGAATGTTTGTGAGCATCAACAACTCCTCTTCTGAGGTCCTCAGAAATCTCCTTTGTGCCATGATACACTTCCACAAACGTGTTGTGAAGATCAGGCTTGTGATTGACAACATCTGACTCAAATTTCACCTACAAATGATCTGTTAATCCTAAAGGTTTACAGACTTTTGCCTCTCACAGACATGCAATATTGTATAGTTAATGTCCTCAGTAAATAAATGTCTCATTTGTCTAATATCACATTTATGCAGAAAAATATAAAATTCTAAAGGGTCGACAAACTTTCAAGTACCTCTTTTACATTCAAATTCAGTAGTGACTCTTAAATATGTATGAAGTTTTTTCCACATTACCAAGTATGTTTTTTACTCCACAAAGCAACATCGCAAAAACAGAATGTGCCTCAAAAATCCACCCTTTGTACGGCTCTCTAAAGGGTTCCACCATTACTGCAAGCTGAGGAACATGAAAGCGAGCCTTGAGTAGCCATTAATTTTTAGAGTATTGAATTCAGAATCAGAATCAGGCTTTACTGGCCATGTGTTACGTGTGTTTACACAATTCTGGCAGAAGAAATGCAGATTAAGTTGTGTTTCCTTCCACTAAAGTTTTGTGAAGAAACTTTATGTGACAGAACTACCATTTATGATGTGGCGGCATCAAACCAAGCAAAACTGAAAAATTTATCTCTTTGCTTTTAGCAGAGTCATCTTTACAGCCATTTGCAATCTTTATATGCTTGTGTTGTTTGCAGTTCAAAGACATCAGGCAAGCTGTCTCAAACTTATTTCTTTTAATTTATTCATCTCTGCAGTAAAAACATGAGCATCTTTTCCCTGCAGCGTTTAACAATCGGGCTACTGTAATACAGCATCTAGATGTGCACTAAATCTCAGCGGAATTAAGCTTTTTCAAAGTGCAGAGAATCATCATTGCTTTATACAAGCTATCCTATTACGTGGAGTATAGGGTGGTGGACAAAACATTTGGTGTAAGCATAATAACACTTTACCACTGTGTTTACACTGTAGGCCTATGTGAATCAATAAGAATGAAGCTAATGGGCCCCCCTGAGTGGCTCAGCAGGCTAAGACGCTGACACTATGACCAGAGGATCGCGACTTGAATCCCAGTCATGCTGTTTACCATTAACAGCCGAGGCCCAAAAGAGCAGAAATTGGCAGCGCTCTCTCTGGGCGGGTAAATGGCGCTCTCTCTTTGACTCTATCACTTTCACATTGCAATGTCTGCTGGCTCAGGCATATACTGATTGGTCCATTCGGAGCTGGGAACCCTGCGCTTTCCTCCAAGCGCGTTGGCTCCCCAGTGACGGTGTATCAGCGGTAGTTCAAAAAGAGGTGGTGGCTGCATTGACCACAATGAAGGAGGCTTGTGATTGTCTTCACCCTCCTAGAGTCAGGGACAGTGCAAAGTGATGGAGAGAGTCCCCTAGCAGATGGGATGGGTTAATTGGCTAATACTACTTCATTGGGAAGGGGATAAATATGGTCAAAAAAAAAGAAAAAAAAAAGAATGAAGCTAATGAAACAGTACATCATTTATTTGAAAACCCCTTTTCCATTAGACATATTCTAACTTGCCCACTTTGTCCTAGCATAAAACTCTTTTTGTGATACAGTATTTTGGTGTTTCTTTTTTTATTTTGGCCTTTTTCCTTTCAGGTTTTTTCTTTCAAAATTCAAAAAACTGGACGAAAAACCTGCTAAGGAATTTGTTTACGGTCTCACAGTAGTTCTAAGTGCAGAAAATATGGAAGTCGACAACTGACAATTTTATCAGGACACACCACCACCACATCAGTGTCACTGCACTGCTGAGAATGATCCGATTTATTTATAAAGATCTGAACTGGAGGACACAACAGGACCACAGTTGATTGGAAAATGCTATTGGAACCCTCAAGGGCTCTAACATTTCCCAAATGCTCAACATGGGAAAAGAAGTTGAACAGTCAGTCATGAGGTCAGATTCAAACAAACCGCTGAAAAATACATTACTAGCCAGCTGAAGGCACTGTGTGAGCACCTATTTAAAGCTTCCAATCAGAAGCTGCTGAAACTGTGCCACAGCTGCCCAAGGACTAGCTCTGGGCCAAGCAGCAGAGGTAAACATGTTTATTTCAACATTTTTATGAACATGGTACAGTATACTAGAGTACCAGATCTGGCCAGCTCTGGAGATACTTGACCAGAAGGTTTAAGAACTTCTAACACTCTATTGCATCCATCTAGAAATGATGAAAAAAATGTTTGGCCATGTTTTATGTCTTAACATCGTCCACAATAACATTCAAAATGTTTTAGGATGTATTTTCAGGTAAATGCTTTGAAGCAACCGTGTGCAATAAATTAATGTTTTTTTAAATGAAAAATCACCTTTTTAATTTTTGCAAAATTACCATGAAAGAATGTCATTGAAAAGGTAGAAATCTAAAATTACTAAGTAAACAAGTAATTTAAAATCCCACGGTGCCAAATATGCCCTTTAAAAAGGTCTGGAAGGTTCTTATCCTTCACTTTATTCTCATGAAGTCCCACAGTGACATCCTGTATGCAGTCATATGGCAATTTGTGAATTCATGCTTATTTACAAAATGCTGCTGTGAGGTTGTCTTATTTATTTTTATACAGTTTTTTAAATTTTTATACAGTTTTAATTTTATACAGCTGTAAAACAAAAAAAAGTGTTGTTAAGCTAAACGAGCAGTGCTGTGGAAATACAATTAAAAAGGCAAATTTTTAATATTACACAAAACAGTCAAGCAGATTTATATTCAAATGAGGCATTTTATTTACTATAAAAGCCCAGTGTAACATATTTACATATTTACGTCTTTGACAATGTAACATACACTACTCACAAAAACTTAGGGATATTTGTCTTTCGGGTGAAATTTATGGAAAGTGTAAAAAGTTCACGCAACAGTGATATAATATGAAAGTCTGGCTTTTCTTTCTTTTTTTTTATTTTTGCCAATTCTCTCTCTTTCCCAATGTGGTAGTTGCCAATTAATCCAACCCATTATGGCTCTCCCCATCACTTTGCACTGTCCCTGACTCTAGGAGGGTGAAGACAAGCACAAGCCTCCTCCGTTGGGTGCGATATTGCCACCGCCTCTTTTCGAACTACTGCTGATGCACCGTCACTGGGGAGCCAACGTGCTTGGAGGAAAGTGCAGGGTCTCTCGTTTCAAATGGATAAAATCAGTAGACACCTGAGCCAGCAGACATTGCAATGTGTGAGTGATAGGGAGAGAGAGCGCCATCTACCCACCCAGAGAGAGCACTGCAAATTTTTACTCTCTGGTCATAGTGTCAGCGTCACCCCCTCTCCCTGTCATTTATTTGGGTTCATATTCCATGTGTCCATGCTACGTCATTGTCCACACCCCCCAGTGATGTCATCTCATTGTCCTTGTCTGTTCCCTTGTGTATGTCACTGATTAATGCTTGTATATATTCTCCTCTTGTGGTCATTGTCCTTATGAGTCATTATAGCTGTTAAATGCTCCTTCCATGTATACCGTTCCTGTTTGTCCTGTGTTTACAATAAACCCTCTACCTTGGATTTACTCCTGTCTCCTGTCTCCACCACCCCTCCTCACCTCAGCATGACAGAAATGACTCAATAACTCAATAATAATATGTGCCTTTGAGCATCAATTACAGCTTGACAACAATGTCTCATGTTGTTCACAAGTCGACTTATTGTCTGCTGAGACATGGCATCCCACTTTTCTTGAAGGGGCGGCCCTCAGGTCATTGAGGTTCTGGGGTACAGAGTTATGAGCCTCTACATATCAACTCAGCTGATCTCATAGGTTTTCTATAGGATTCAGGTCTGGATAAAGTGCAGGCCACTCCATTTGAGGTACCCCAGTCTCCAGTAGTCGTTCCCTAATGATGCGACTTTGATGAGCGGGAGCATTGTCATCCATGAAGATGAAATTAGGCCTGTGTTGTTCATGCAGAGGCACAATGACTAGATTAATGATGTTATTCAAGTAGTATGGACTTGTGACTGTACTAAAGTGTAGGACAGTCCTGTATTGACTAGATATACCTGTGCACACTGTAACACAACCAAAGGCCCGTCTGGTGACAACAGTGACTGATGCACAGCGTCTCCAACATCATTTCTGCTCAGCTTGAATTGAATTTCATCACTGAACAGCACTGAGGCTCACTGGTCCCTCATCCAGCGTAAATACTGCTTGGCCCACGCTGACGATGATGCCTGTGTCTGGTGGTATGGTTAGGTACCCTTGCAGATCATCTAGCACACAGACCACGCTGATGTAAATGGTTTTGAGTGGTCTAATGTGACACTTGGTGTCTCTCGCCTCCCTTAAATGTGTCTAGAGTTGTGTGGCATCCGGTTCCGTAGGGCACAGTTCACAATGAAGTGGGCATCAGTGTGGGACGTGGCCAAAGGACGTCCATTTTTATGCCTTTCTGTGACTCTTCCAGTCTCTCTGTGACACTCTAAGCTCAGTGCTCACTTCTGTCTGAGAACATCCTGCTTGAAGCCTCACAGTGGTGAGATACTGTTGATCAGGTGTTAAGTGTCGTCTTGGTGTGATGATGTTAAATTGTGAACAGCCTGATGAGGAGGAGTTTAAATATCAATTCTAATTGAACCAGGATATTTACTGATGGATTCTCGATCAATCAGCTGTTGTGAATTTTGCCGTTAAGTTGCTTGTTAGAGAAGCAAGTTGTGTAAAAAGTACTGAAACGTTGAACAGCGTGATGTGCATTCAGAAGTTTAGAGGTCACATTAAGTTCACCTGTAAAGGTTAGAGAGCATTTTTAGGTTCATCATGAACTTTCACTTGAAAATCAAATATCAATATATATATATATATATGTAAAGAGTACTGTTAAAGGAATCCTCACACAAAATTTCAGCCGATTATCTCTTATACTGTACGAGATGTAGCATTCGGAGACATAGCACTGACACTCAACTCAGTTTATTTGTGTCACAAGACATCAATACATCAGAAACACTTAAATATTCATCCAAACAAATCCAAATTTACCTGAAATTAATACTGAAAGACAAGCCTGGCTAAAGTCGCTCTGTTTACATCTGACATCTGACCTGCTCACGTTAGGTGGATGGATACATGAGCTCAAACACATTTCTACAGTGAAGAGAAGTAGTTCAGGAGCCAAATGACAGACAACAAGCTTGTGTACCTCCACAGGAGAAGTAGTTCTACGTTTGGATTAGAGGGGTCACAAAAACCCGTTTTT
>BRDA01061440.1:0-10492 GCA_036984385.1 Crenuchus spilurus | reverse complement strand
GAGCTCCCACCTCCGACCCCCCCCCCCCCTTACGTTGGTATGTTGATGAGAGAGAGAGAGACAGAGACAGAGGAGAGAGAGACCGAGAGAGAGAGAGAGAGCTAGTTAGCTGCTGACTGGTAGAATTGCTGCCTAAATGCGAGTTGTTTATCTTAAGTTTAAAGTAAGTTAGTCTTTTGGTTCAGTGTGTGTGCTAAAGCCTATTGTCTACTAACACAGAAGCAGAACTAGCAGAGCTAAAAGTGAAACTCTGTGCTGAGACTTAATAAATGATCCACCAGCAATATTTCTGCCACATATATCAACATGTAAATAGCTACATCAACATAATCTGATCTGTTTGTAGCTTAAAACCTTATTTATGCTTTTTTATTTAAATAAATACCCCCTTTTTTGCTCATGTGCCTCGTTTACTGGCATTTATAGGGGCCCACTGACATTGAGAGTGTATAGGGCCCAGAATTTGCTGCTACGCCCCTGGTAGCAATAAAGGTGTTTATTATGTAAACCTCATGACTGTGTTAATATATTTAATTCTTCACACGTATGTTGATGTTAAAGAACTAGCTCAATGAAATATCTCACATATTTTCTCCTTACTGCAAAGTTGTGCACTAGTGCTACAATGCTAATATAGCTAACAAGAAGCTAACAAGAAGCATACATTAGCCTCAAACCATAGCACGTCAAGTCTGAAACAGATCTGCTAATGTGGTTTCTGACACTGTATAAATGTCTGTTAACATGAATAAAAGTTTCATAATGTGTAGATTGTTTCATTGCAATGTTCTCTTGTCCATTTTTGTAGACAACAATAGCATATAGTGCCAGAAACCACACGAGCAAGACTGCTGAGATTAACAACTCAGTGTGATTTGAGGCAACTTGTGATGATTTAGCTGTGCAGGCTAATTGGTGGGCTAGAACCGCTCATTACGTGTTAGCTACATTAGCCTCGTAGCTCCTGCACAAAAACAAGGAGGCAGATGCCAAACATGTCTTGGCTGATTGACTACATTTGGAGACGGGGGAAAGTGTGGAATTTAAGCTGATCTAACCCTTTAAGCTCTCCTGTTGTCTAAGTGTTGTGGAGGTAAAGATAAACGGTAGCTTGCTCCTCTCCTCCTCTGGCAGACAAGAGCGAGAAAGGGGTCATTAGTGGTTGGCAGAGGGGCTTGAGCTTTCTGCCTGCCAGTGCAAAACCCTCGGGGGTCCTGAGAGGCAGTGAGCCACCCAAGCGTCTAACCAGCCCCATCAGCTCTGCAGGCCAGGACAAGCTGACAGGGAAAACTGTTTAATGACGAGATACTGGAAAGCGGTCTAGTTCAAACACCCCTTGTGATGTAGCCGTGGAAAAGGCCAGGCCACATTAAAAAGCTGAGTGAAAACGCTGTTCTTGGATAAATTGAATTTGGGTTCTGGTGTTTTCTTTTACAATGGCGCCCTTTGATATGGCTCTTTTTGCGGTGGGACAGCGGCTTGCCTGTCTGAGCCAGTCCTCCAACATTGCCTCAGAATTGAAGTTCAAACCTCAGCTCACAGCATGGATCTGTCTAACGACTCAGTCACTCTTTTTTAATGAGACCCAAACGCAAAAGGTAAGACAGCATCAGCAAATTTTGTTAACAGTTACTCAATTATTAAAACCAAAAAAGTATTTAAAAACATATTAAAGAAGTTTTTTTCCCCCCAAAATTTCAACAGTTAAATCATTGAGAAAAGCCTTTGGGCCTTTGGTTTGTGGAGTTATGTGGATAATAGGGACATGTCCCAACCAATATTTTGGGTGGAAAAAAAATTGTCCACTAATATTCGAGTGAACTCATTCACGTTATCTTTGGTGTGGTTAATTTCAGTTGTCTAAAAGACAGATCTGACTGACTGAAAGAGAGGGGCTGTATTAGGGTCACATCATGACCTGTAAACATTGTACTTACTACTCAGATACAGAGGAGACATGTACTGATCAGTGTGCTAGTGGTCGGTTATCAGGGCTGTTAGTTCACATCCCTCCAGCACTGGCCAAAATGTAGACGTCATACCAACATATTTTAAACCAAAAAAGAAAATGGTCATTTTTCACCCTGTGGAAGGTTAGTCAAAGGTAGTAATCTAACTAATTAGTACCCACAGGTTTAAAATTAAAACGGTTACCTAACATCAACAACCTTTACACTGTGAAAGAGCATCTCAACCAATACTAGTGATAAATATTAGTACTAACTAGCAAGTGAATAAAATATTTTGGAAAAATCATGTTAAAAATCAAAACAAGTTGGTTTAATAAGGTCCTATTAACATATTTAAAATTGCCCTCAAAAATAAATTCAACATGAAATCCTTCCATATCAATGTTCAGAATACTCTGAATGTTAGCCATAACATCATTGACTGAAAGCCTTAGAGGAGCTACAAATGCAAAAATGGATGATTTTGTGAAACACTTTACTTTGTATTGAAACAACACAACCTTTAAAGGATGCTATACAGAGACATTTGGAGAAAATTACACAAAGGGAAGGCACACAAATTTAAGACTATTAAAGGTAACCATATATTATCCATATTTTTGACTAAAGAAAGTAATATCATACCACAAACAGATAGGCTCATTTTAAGATTTTGTCTGTTTACTTTGTACACATGAATACACAAAAATACCTGGTTACCATACACACACACACACACACACACACACACACACACATTAGTGATAATGTAAAAAAAATGTCAGAATGACGGTTTTATGGAGGACACAGAATGTGTCACAGATGTAGAGTGAATAAACACAAATGGTCAAATCTTTGAGCAGTGAGTTTAAAAGTCCATTCGCAGTATTTAAAAGTATGTGATTCATTGTTTCAGTGAAAAAATGTTGTTCTCCAAACTTCAAGTAAAATAATAAAAAACAGTAAATGGATGAAACTAGTGCCTAACATTTGGCAAGTTGAGTAGGAACTGAACATACACATGGTACAGATGGAATTGTTTTGTATGAATGCAAACCAGCTATAATGAACCTTTCCCTAAACGAGCCCAGAATCACGTTTGGTGAAGGTTATGTATTCAGAACAAGTGTGAAAATTCCCTTAAAATATTCCATGAGCCCTCACATTCCAATGCTTTTAATTTGAGACGTTTGAGATGTTGTTATGGTTATAGGTATATGATTACAGAAAAAAAAAACATGTTGTTATGATGTGCCCCAAGTGATCCACACATTATTTCATTTTAAAAACAAAATGCAGACCCCATGACTATACGTCACAGACTCCTGGAGGTCCCCACTTTGATAAAATGACAAAAAACAACACATATTCATATATAACTGTAAAAGTACATAAACTGCAGAAGGGGACTTCTAGGGACAAAGAAAATCTCCTTAAATTTATATGCATTGTCCCATTTAAATGCAATATGCTGGTGAATAGAGACACAGTCCAGTCTCTTAGGGACTGCAACATATTTTCCAGGCCCTGCATAAATCTATAAAAACCACATTATTCCCAAACGGAATCCTATAAAACCACATTTGCACACGTATGTGACGGGTATCTGGGCTGCTGGACGTCTTGAAAGAGCCAAAATAGGTTTGATTAATGAACAGCAACCCTTTACAAGCATGCATAAAAATGTTTGGGACTGGCATTCCACAAGCCAATATGTGCAGCAGGGACTGTAGCCCAGCCTAAAGGCGTTTTGTGTCACTTTGGAGGAGTTTTATTGAGGAAAAAAATGGTGCAGCAGGCAGAGAAGCCAGTGCTCATTATGTGACACATACTGTGAGCGGGGCTGACAGGTAACCAAGCTGAACAGAGTGCATGAATTTCACTGAGGCCTGGAATAGTGTCCTCTACCTGGGGACAGAGTCTACAGAGACACACTCAGATGCCATGTCATACTGGAGTGTACACTCAACACTCTCATAGGCTGACTCACTGATATTCTTCACTTGTCTGCACTTCCACTGTGCTGCAGCCTTACTGCTGTCCCATGAGCGAATGAAGACTTCCTCAAACTCCAGATCAGCCTAGTGTTCTTCCCAATTTAGTCAATGCCATTTACACTGGATAACCAGGTCTCTCCGGTCACTGAGAGGTCAAAAGTGCAAGGGGGAAACCACTGAGTAGCTGTATTGTTACAAAACAACTGTGAATTATTTGAAAATATGTTGATGACACATAAATATACCTCAGTTTGTGTAAAAAAGAGTGACACACATGATTACGATGTGGGTAGAAGGGAGCCTAATATTCACTGTTGTCAGAGTGGAGGCCAGCGCCCATCCAACCATCTCCATCTGTCACCTGCCCACTGCAGTGAAACATTAAAGGGCTCAGTTATCCTTATTTCACCCTGAGAACCGTGCAGGCACAGTACAGGAGTAAGTGTTCATGTGTGTAATGGAATGTACTCAATTCAGAAGACACAACAGGAATTTCTTTACAACATGGAGTGTCAGGTTCTAGTGTGCTTGGATGCTGGCGGTGAACATTATCAGCATATATTGTATCATCAGTGTTTTTCACACAAACTGATGTGTATTTAGTCCAAATTTCATCACCAGATCTTTATTAGTATTAAAGTAATTCATGATTGTTTGGGTAAAGAAGCAAAGCAAAGCACCCTGTAGTACATCTCCAAAGAAACTACAGGGTGCTTTGCTTTGCTTCTTTTTATATATATATATATATATATACACACAATGGTTAGACAATGAAAGTGAAACAGCTGTCATGTTAGTGTGGGAGGTTTCATGGCTAAATTGGACCAGTCTGGTGGCCAATCTTCATTAATGTCACATTGCACCAGTAAGAGCAGAGTGTGAAGGTTCAGTTAGCAGGTAAGAGCACAGTTATATAGTATATTACAATGCACACAACATTATGGTGACATACCAGAGTTCAAAAGAGGACAAATTGTTGCTGCACGTCTTGCTGGTGCATCTGTGACCAAGACAGCAAGTCTTTGTGTCTAAATATTATTGAGCCACTTTGGGGTGTTTTGGAGGAGTGAGTCAGGAAACTGTTTCCTCCACCAGCATCACGTAGTGACCTGACCACTATCCTGCAAGAAGAATGGCTTAACATCCCTCTGACCACTGTGCAGGACTTATGTATGTCATTCCCAAGACGAATTGATGCTGTATTGGATGCAAAAGGAGGCCCAACACCTACTAATCAATTATTGTGGTCTAAAACCAGCTGTTTCAGTTTCATTGTCTAACCCTTGTATATATATATATATATGTATATATATAATTATGATTCATTATATATTCATTATGTCAATATGAAATATTTGAATAATCTGAGATTCTTGTTTTCTGATTTTCATGGGCTATAAGCCTTACCAATCAACAGAAAAACATAAAGAGGCTTGAAATATGTCACTTCACTAGTAATTAATATAAAATGTCACTTTAACTTTTTGAATCAAATCATGAACACAAAAGAAATGTTTCCATCTTTTTTGAGGTGCACTAGTCTTTAAATATTGTTTAGGGAGAGTTGTGCTTTACTCAAAATAATGCTTTTTGTGAATGGTCATGACTACTCAGTTACAGTAAGCCATACTTCCTCACATTGGCACATTACACTATTGCTGCCTCCCAACAGTTGAGTGAAATGTTGTTTCTTAACTCATTTCCTCGATTTAGACTAATCTGTATCTCCTCAGCAAATGGAAATAGGCAACTCATTCTCTCGTGGGTTACACACATAAAACAACTTTATCCCATCCATGTAATGAACACTAATGAGTACACGTGCCCGGAACAGTGGACAGCCTCATCAGCCACTGTACCCAGAGGTTTGGTGCCTTGCTCAAGGGCACTTCAGTTCAGCACATCAATCCAGCAATCTGTTGCTCCCAAGTCTGTTTCTCTAACCTTTAGGCCATGGCTGCACCCTTTTCCCTTGTAGAAAGAGATATACTGATAGAGCTGACTAGCTTATAGATCAACATGATAAACAGATCTGGCAAAATCAGAAGAAGGGACTAAAATCTTTATCTCAAATGATTCAAATACATCACTGAGTTTGAGTAAACGACTATTCAAACTGAGTAAATACTGTGTATCTCTCAGAGCTACAGCTTCACATTCCTAATGTCCAGCCTCTCCTGAACCAGAGACATCAGATGTGTCTAATCTGGACTAAGGAGAAAAAGAACTGGACTGTTGCTCAGTGGCCCAAAGTCCTCTTTTCAGATGAAAGTCAGTTTTGTATTTTTGTAAATCAGCTGCTAGAGTCTGGAGGAAGAGTGAAGAGGCTCAGAATCAGAAGTCCAGTGTGACGTTTCTGCAGTCTGTGATGGTTTGGGCTGCCGTTTCATCCTCTGGTGTTTTATTAAGTCATCTACTAAGAGTTCTAAAGAGCACTTCATGCTGCCATCTGCTGACAAGCTTTAAGGAGATGCAGATTTCCTTTTCCAGCATGATCTACAATTCATACTGATCAACATTAAAACAGTACATGTTTAGATTAGAATCAATTTTGCCAATGTGATTTACAAACAACAGAATTTGACATCCGTGCAGTGATACACGCACACTAGTGAACACACTAGGCTGTGAACATGTACCCGACAATGGGCAGTCCTATCCACAGCACCTGCACAGTAAATCTGCCAGTGTTAAATCAACACTATTGGAGTTAAATTAACACTGGGAGTGTTACATTTTGACACCCTCAGTGTTAATTTAACTCTATTCGTGTTGATTTAACACTGCCATATTTACTGTGTGGGGAGCAGTTGGGGTTTAGGTGCTTTGCTCAAGGGCACTTCAGTTATGACCTGCCTGGGGATTGAACCAGCAACCTTCCGGTCACAAGACCAGATCCCTAACCACCAGACCACGGCTGTGACTTTGTAATGAATATAACAGACATTTGACCTTTTTGAATTTAATTATAAACAAAACTGAACTTTTCATGAAATTTTACTTCATGATATGTTACTGCATTTGAGATGGATTAGTTTGACTTGGTTGGAGGAATATTTTAGATGTTAGCTTTTCATCAATTATGATTACCAAGGGGGTGCAGCTGCAGTTTAAAAAATGCCATTCATTAATCCGAAAGAGGAAAACAATTATTAGGTCATGAAACCCTCATTTGAGTGATAAAATCTGTTTCCTGTGATAGCTTCTTAGAGTGTTTCAAATTTTCTTTGTAGAGACTAGTGAGATGGGAAACACTTCAAAAACTGTATAAAAGTTGGTGCTGTTCTGCTGTTACAGGTCAGTGTTATGTTGTAATAAACACTTTTAGATACTTTCACTGGACTTACACATTTTCAGCAAATGTACCAGAAATGTTCATTTTCAGTACCAAGAATATTCACAAACAAACAAACAGACTGATGAGTATTTGAAAAAGAGGCGACTTTGTTCTTTATATTGTATTCTGCAGTGGTTTTGATGGACATCAGCATTCCCCAGCAATGAGTGCAAAGAAATTAAAGATGTCTGCCAGCTTATCAAAAAGAGTGGGGGGAGCACTGAAGGCATTACAAATATAGATTTTCATCCTTCATGCCAAGTAAAATCCATATAGGAATAACAGAGAGTAATTTAGTATTGACTTATAATGGACACTGTGGTATAGAGAACAGGACAGGAGGGGCAACAGTATGAAACCTGGGTGGGACAACAGGAAGGGGAAAATGAGAATCTCTATGTCCCTCATTGAAATGTATTTACAGTACCAGTCAAACATTACTGAAGTCATTCAGACTATGAAGGAACACATAAGGATTCATGTCACAAACTTAAAACTTAAGAGGGCAAGAAATGCAAGTCATGAACTCTTAATAAGACAGAGCTGTTAACTGAAAGCCATTCCAGGTGACTACCTCATAAAGCTGACTGAGAAAATGCCAAGAAAGCTGCATCTAAGCAAGAGGTGCCTACTGTGAAGAATGTAAAATATAAACATATTCTGCTTTGTTTACTTGTTTGTTTACTAAATAATTACAGATGTGTTTATTCATAGTTTGGATGACTTTAGTATTAATCTACAATACAGAACATTTTTAAATAATGAAAAAACACTGAATGTCCAGAAGGTGTCCAAACTTTTGACTGGAGGTCCCTTGAGGAGTCTGGAATTTTCCTTTAAATATTAAAGCAAATAATATTTAATATGAGGGGGACCCTGAGCACTGCTTGTGCATAAGGCCCAGAAAGCAGACCTGTGCTTCAAACTTGACATGAATTGTATTTCAAATGGCTTGTCTAGTGTCCCTCATAGAAACAGTATCTGCATTCTGCAGTCTGGGCAGGAGTGTCCTCATATCATGCACAATGGATCTACGTCTACCAACGCTGTGTGCACCTTATTAGAAAGGAATGTTGGAGGGAAGTTTGTTGGAGAAAATGGAGAAACTGCAGATGTTGTCAGCAATTTCTTTAAAAAAAAAAAAGAAATCTGTCATTTCAATGCAGTTTGATACAGCTCTGGTGTCATCTGCCACTGTTTCTCCAGAACTTCCATTAGGTTAGAGCCATCTGCAAAGAATTATGGGTGAAAGTAGAATGTGAAAGATACTCCCATAGCGTCCTTCAAAATTGGCTGAATGTAGCTGCATTTCTCAACTGTATTAGAAAGATCCTCCTTTTTGGAACATCTTTTGATGATGTGGCAGTCTAGAAATTCAGCCATCCTAGACTGCAGCCTAGCTTTCAGAAAACAAAAATGGCTCCACATGGCCGACATTTACACTGTTGCTGCTTAAACTGCTTTTAGTGTTCGTTCTAGAGATGTGATGCCTTCCACATTGCCACATTGACTGGGGTTCAGCCTCAAGTCTGGGCAAGTACACCACACTATGCCAATGAGTCCTTGGGCAAGACTCCTAACCCTACAGTCACTTGTAATTTGACAGAAATTGTAAATCGCCAAATTGTTCTTAAAGGAAATGACACGTTAGTTAAGCTGTAAAAATGTGTCTGTGTTCTATCAAATAAAGGTTTGACATTAAAGGCAATGATGAGTGTTTTTAGTTTATAACTAGAGTATCCAGTATTGTCATACTACACTTGGTATCAGTACTAAAATTACAATTCTGAGATCATGACAGATGACCCTAGTTAATTCTCATTGTGAACGTTCTAAAATACATTTTTATATATGTTTTAGGCTGCAGGGCCTGGACCGGTTTTAAGCGGTTCAGAGTGAGTGGCAGTCAGATTCTGGTAGTAAAAGTTTTCTTACCGTGTGTTGTGTTGTGGTTTTTGTTCCATTGTATATTTTGAACAACCTAACCATGGATTAAAAGTTTTATGTTTGTTTGTTTTCATCACGTGTACATTCTGTAATAAACAACCGTGTTTTTGTTCATTCTTAGAGTCCTGTGGAGCTTTTCTCGGAATAACGCAGACACAAGTAAAGTTACTTCAGTCACCAGAACCTTGTTCAGCTCTCACAGCTCCTTTAGCTGCCATTTTACGTCCACAAACTTTGTAAATGAGACACCCATCCTCATATACGTTTTGCAGGTATCTGAAGTCCCACACTAAACTGATTCTGTGTGCTTGAGTGTGGCAAGAGTAGCCAAGGCGGAGTGGAGTTACCCATGTGCGGATGAGATTCTCAGCTGACTTTCCTTTTTCCTTTATTACCGGTAATAAGCAAACTCCCACAGTATGATAACCGTACATTTTAATACCGTAGTACTCCATGAAACTGGTTACCGCTGCAACCCAACTCCTGAGTTGTACTAAAATGTTTGAAGAAGACTCTTGATACATGTTTCTTTTCTGCATAGAAGATCTAGTTTTTATCTTTCTCTCTATATAAAAAATACTAAATGGCACAGCTGTGTTCTCGAGCTGTAGGTGAAGCTATTCAGGTGGGGGGAGGAGTTAATTTAATTATTTAGTAAGGGGAACCTGATCCTCAACAGCTTGCCATCCAGTCTTAAAACATTCAATCAGGTGAGTATCTGTTGGAAATGTATAAACCGATGTAATGGCTGTTCAAGAAGAGGTCAGGAACCAGAGCTGTGTTCTTTAAAGACTAACTTTCAAAGTTTCTAATGTTTATCCTTTCCATAAAGTTACACTTTTGGGTACAGGATGTTTTCTTCTGACAGTGACAAATTGCAAAACCTGCATAATGTACAGATAATGAGACAGAAGGAAGAGGACCAAACTGCTGAAGTTGCTGAAGTAATGTAGAGAGAAAAGAATCATTATTTGTGATGTTTTTATCACTCTGGTACTTCTGACATACACATTAGTCTATAAAGCTCTCTCTCTCTCTCAAACACACACACACACACACACACACACACACACGCACACACGAGCACCAACTGGAATATTATATTATTTCCAGATGCTTTTTCCTAGTAGTACAGCCTCAAGTATTATTATGAGATCTACAAGGAGGACAATTCACAAGAGAGAGAGAGAGAGAGAGAGAGAGAGAAAGAGAGAGAGAGAGAGAGAGAGAGAGAGAAAGAGAGAGAGACAGAGAGAGAGAGA
>BRDA01061426.1:0-10367 GCA_036984385.1 Crenuchus spilurus | reverse complement strand
GTGGACAGTGAGTGCGAAGAGGACAGCTGTCCTAGCCTTGACACTTTAAATGAACGCTCAGCGAGGTAGGATCTGAACCATGATAATGGTGTATCTGAGATACCCATGTTTGAAAGCATAGATAATAGGAGGTCTTGATTGACCGTGTCAAAGGCTGCTGACAGGTCCAGCAGTATGAGCACCGAGGACTGTCCGGTGGCTCTAGCAGTTTTTAAGGCTTCTGTGACGGACAACAGAGCCGTTTCAGTACAGTGTCCTTTTTCAAAACCAGATTGGTTACGATCAAGATGGTCGTTCTGGGTGAGGAAGTCAGAAACCTGATTGTACACTTCCCTTTCTATGACCTAAAAGAGGAAAGGCATTAGTGAAACCGGCCGATAGTTGTCAACCTGGACAGGGTTGAGTGAGAGCTTTTTAAGGAATGGTGTCACCTGAGCCTGTTTGAAGGCAGACAGGAATTCACAGCTGGAAAGTGAATTGTTTATCACATGTGTGATGGCTGGAATAATGGTAGGTGCAAAAGTTAGTAGTAGGTCTGATGGTATCGGATCAAGCAGGCATGTAGTAGGGCGGCTACATGTTAGGAGGGCTAGTGCCTCCTCCTCAGAGAGAGGAGTAAATGAAGAGAACATAATTCTCTTTGTTGAAATAGATTGAGTAGCAGAGGCAGTAGGTGGGTCAGTGAACTGGCTACTGATTGCCGTTACTTTCCCGGTGAAAAATGAGGCAAAGATTTCAGCTGTGAGGCAGGTAGGCAGAGGAGCAGCTGGAGGGTTCAGCAACGACCTGAATGCTGTGAATAATTTCCGACAGTCTGTCAGAGAACCAATCTTATTGTGATAGAAGTTGGTTTTGGCAGTTGTAAGGCAGTCTGAGAATGAAGCCAAGAGTAACTGGTAGTTTGATAGGTCTGACATGATAGGTTAGCATGTTTTTGGTGCCGGTATAGAGGATATGCAATAAATAGCGATAACGGGGATGTACTGATAGCACATGGCTGAGGCAGTAGGACTGGCTGTCTTGTTGGTGGCCTTGCTCGGTGGACTCGCAAAGGTAGACTCGCAGGTCTTTACCCAATTAGGTCTGCACACGAGATGGGCTGCACACAACAGCTGACGCTTTGGCGGTTTAGAGTGTTTAAATAGCTGGACTGTCCACAGCTGGTGTGAGTTTGGAAAGATACAGCTTAGAGAGTGGGCGTGGCATGCGCCACTCAGCCAACACTCGTACACACGGTACCGAAACCGCACTAAACAGTGCGTTTAGTTTGCAATTGCAGCCAAAACAAGAGCAGTCTGGTGGTGCTGTTTTTCTGATGTGATCTATAACCTTGTTCGCAACAATTTGGAAATCAGGTTCACCAGACCGCCTTTTAAGCTGTGAGGAAACCGCCCCAAGTTTCGCTTTCACAGATACAGCTTAGAGAGTGGGCATGGCACGCGCTGCTCAGCCGAAACTCGTACACACGGTACCAAAGCCGCACTAAACAGTGCGTCTAGTTTGCAATTGAAAATTTATTATTTATTATTTTATAGTTTCCATTTGCTTGGTAGTGTTTAGATGTTTTTTCAGCAATGCTGCCCTTACAGTAAACAAGGTGAGTAAGACTTCTAGCCCACACTTACTCCTTTCATTGGCCCATATACCACAGTGGAATGACGCTGAGGATCTTGTCAAAATCTGGGTGTCAGAACACAGCCTCAGTTTAAACTAAACTGAGCCACAATGTTGGTAGAGTTGGCTGACAGTAGTTGGGCCAGTTTAAACATTTCACATGGTAGACTGTATTTGGGTTGCATGTGGCCTGGAGTTCATATGCTAAACCTAAACCATCACTGCTACAGTTGTGGCCCACAAGCCCCTCACCATTGCCATAACTGACCTATTAATGAGTGCCTTAATTAGGACATATTTGGTCCAGAATTGGCTGCTATTTGGGTAGACTTGCAGGTCAAATTCTTGACTTGGAACTATTCTTTGCATGGTAGTGCACGTAGATGATAAAGAATTAATAGTCTGGTTCTGTTTATATTCACCAGACATGTGTAGATCAACATTCTCTCTCTCACACACACACACACACACACAAATGTTATTCACTTTTACTTAATCATCAGAAACCACAAAAGCCAAGATAGTCTTGCATAAAAAGCAAACACTGACTTTCTGTCTCACTCTGTCTGTTTTCCCTCTCTCTTCCTCTCTCTCTCCATTTCTCCATCTGTATTATTACACTCCATTTCTTGTCTTTGGCCATCTGTCTTTCATTATAATCCTCTTAAAGGTCGTTCCTGTCTGAGTTTTAAGGTCATTTGTATTAAATTAATACCTTCTTGCAAATAGACAAACCATTCATATCCTGAACTCAGTAGACGGATCATTTCCTGGCCTCCTATGCTCTTAATCCAGTATGGCTTAGATAATCTTGAGGTAATCTCTTCACTATTTCCACATAAACTGTGCAGGAGTATTATGGGGTGTTAATAAGCAATAGACCTGCATGCTAATTTCCCAGAGCTGTCCTCAAAGCCCAGACCAGAATTTTCTGACTGAGGCAGGATGACAGTGTGACAAAGCAAACACAAGAGTAGTCACTGGCCAAATATTATAGGGAGGTGCTAATAACACTTGTACAAGACTACAGCTCAAATGTTTGGAGAAATATCTGTGACAATACATACTTTTACTTCAATAGAAATGAGCAGAAATCTCACACAAGGCATCATGGGATGTAGGAATATGGTGTATATGTGCTTTGAGCTAACAGTGCAAACCTCTTCTTTATCCTCACAAAAAGAGTCTTTATTGAGTTTGTTTATGGACTAGTGTATCAATGATATTCCTATATCTCACCATGCTTTGTGCAAAATATGTGCTAAACTGCTGGTGGAGAGTAAACAGCTGTACTAATGCCTATAAGCTCACTGTCAACAACGTATGGGAGACTCCAACACTGAGCTAAAAAGCAGTGACACTGTCCTACCTCACCTTCTACCATAGAAGACTGAGTATCTGGAGCAGCAGCATTTGTGTATTTTATCATAGTCCTTTTCTTCTGTGTCATATAAAATTCTGGGTGACCCCAAACTTTTGAGTGGTAGAGTATGTCATGGTGACCGTTTATGTTGAAGAAAAGTGCTCATGCACAATGCAGTGCAGTTTTTGGGCAATGAAGCAATTATGCTAGATGCATACCGGGCCTGAATCCAACTGAACCATGCCCAAGCCCATCTCACTGAGCGATCACACAGCTCAAATGTGCTCAAGCATGGTGCTATATGTATTACAGGTTACTAGAGGAGCAGCTATTATTAGGGTGACTAATAATAGCTATTATTACTATAACTAGTCCTGATCAGTGAAGAACAGGTGAAAGGAGGATAATAAAGTAAACCGAGAAACAGATGAACTACAGTCTGTAACTTCAGAACTACAAAGTGCTCCTGCATGATCAGTGGAGATAAAATGAGTGTAGATACAAGGCGGTCGTCATAATATTCTGATATCATGTATGTAATGTACTGCAGGGGCTTCTGAATGCCAACTACCAGAAAGGTTCTTTATCGTGCTGAGAATGGGAGCAACAGACAAGCAGTACTGACATGGATCCTGGTTTATTTTGAGAGGAGTCGGCAGGAATTTGCTCTCCTCGACTTGTGCTGCTCTTTCTGATGTTGGACACATGAGGCAAGACTGTACATCCAGACGTGCTCTAGGGTAGAGACAGTTTGAGATGATGGATAAAGACTGAGATTTCATTTGAAAATGATTCCAGCCAGCAATGATTTAATTTCCTTCGCATGGAGCATTCAAGTCGGAGCACTTTGGTTTTAAAATCAGTGTTTGGACATTTTATTTGCTTGTTTATGGTGATATAGGGGGGCCATAGAAAGCCTTAGAGCTGTGTGTGCTAACTCCAGTAAATGACCTTAAGAGAGCAGACACTCATGAGAACTCGCTGTCTGTCTGCCCTCACACACAAGGGATAATGGGAAGAGTCTTTGCATGTGTAAGAGAGAGAGAGTTCTATTACACCCTTAAGTAGAACAACAAACTTCATCTATTATCCCTGTTTCCCATTCTCATAAACTTAGACCAGGGGTGTCAGACTCCAGGCCTGGAGGGTCCAGCACAGTTTGGTGATTCCTCTGCTCTGACACTAGAATTAAACCTGGTCATGACCTGCTGAGATAAATCAGGTGTGTTTGATCAGGAAGATCACCAAACTGTGCAGGAATCTGGACGTCCAGGACTGGAGTTTTACACCCCTGGCCTGGACAGACAAAAGTTAAACTTCATTCAATATTGTGAAATTTGTAACAATCCAAGGTGCATGTATGCTGTAGAGCTGTGCAAGATAAAAGATAATGGCATCCATCCAGCAGTTTTGGGATTTGATAGTGATTCAATTCATGTGGGCGTTTCTCAATTTCTGTGTGGGATATATGTCATGATACCTGGCAACCCGTCTCAGAGGCAGAATTGAGCATGTGCAAACACTCCTGCCTGATTTGTCACTCATCACTGCGTTATGCAAAAGTTTATCATCAGGGGTGGCATTCAGGGACCAAATGTTTAGACTTCAGCCTTGAATGCTTTTTGAAAGTGAAAGTAAAATTTGCACACTCTCTAACTTCACGACTAGGGCTGCGAATATTTGGGAATCGAATAAATCGATCCAGAATTGATTCTTGGGGTCACAAATCGATTTTTTTCCGATTCTTTCAAATCGAAATGAAATACTTTACCGTTGCAATCTCTGCAAATTGCATGAGTCACGTCCAGCCCTTTCTTACCCGGGCCGGGTTTACGGTAAAATCCAAAGTGTTTCCAAATGGTTGGTTTAAAGACCGCGGCTTGGCTTGCATGCCTGTACGTAGCCCATGCTGCTTCCTTGTTTTGCCTAGCACTACGGTGGCTGAGAAGGCACATCCGCACCCGCAAAAAGAATAGATTTTTTGAAAACGAGAATGGATTCTGAATCGTTCAATGTCAGAAACGCGATTCAAGCTTGTACATACGGTTACAATCAGGACTGACATTCTCCACCAGGTCAAGGTCCTCCAAACTATGGCTGATTTTTGTCTCCAGGGGACCCTATTTGCTTATAACCCAGAAAATCTTCCTCATTCACAGCCTAATGCAAGTGTTTAGGATTCACTTCTTGGCATTGATTTCAGTGAGAATAATGCTTTGAAGCACAATGGATACAAATGCAAGGCAACGTGTGAATATTATGTTCTATTGGCTTCTATTGAAGACGTTCCCCAGAATTTCACTTTTGATAGACCATATAGTATAGTCAGCCAATAAGACACAGTGTTGGCTGGGGCTTCAATCATGTTCAGCAGCAGATGAAAAAAGATGAATAAAAAATAGCAATGCATACCAATCCATTGTTACATGGATACAACTGTATGCACACACAACACAGGACTAAGTACAGCATTACAGTAATCTGGTTACTTTATCCTGCAATAACGTAATTTAAAGCATTACAGTTCAAATGCAATTAGTCATTGCAATCACATTGTAGTTACTGGCTTAAGAATTTGACTACTTCCATACTCAATATTACACACAATGCATTAAAACAAACTCTATGAATATTTAGTCATGATGCTTTGTTTGTAATATGTACATGCCTGTCTGGCCTGCTAGAGCTGAATGCCTTATTTGGGTTTTGAATATGAGAGGGGCATCATAAACAGAGGTGCTTGAAAGTTTCTGAACCATTTAGAATTTTAGATTCTATACATTTATAAAACATTTGACCAAAAATATTATCAGATTTTCACACAAGACCAAATCAAACAGAGTCCAAAATATTAGACTTGATCCAAAACTGAAAAATGTCATTCAATATTACATTTCTGTGAGTGGCAAAAGTATGTGAATTTTTAGGATTAGAAGATATTTTTAGTCAGCTGTTACCAGTCAGTGGGATGACAATTAGGTGTGAGTGGGAGCCCGTTTAATTTAAAGTACAGGGATCTATCAAAGTCTGATCTTCTCAACACTTGTGGAAGTGTATCATGGCACGAACAAAGCAGGTTTCTGAGGACCTCATAAGAAGATTTGTTGATGTTTATCTGTGTAGAAACATTTACAAAACCATATCTAAAGAGTTTTGACTCCACCAATTCTAGGTTGGAGAGACTGTGTACAAATAGTGGAAATTCAAGACCATTATTAACCTCCCCAGTAGTGGTTGACCAACAAAGATTACACCAAGAACAAGGTTTGTAATAACCTGCGAGGTCATAAAGGAACCCAAAGTTACTTCTAAGCAACTAAAGGCCTCTCTCACATTCGCTAAGGTTAATGTTCAGGAGATCATCAACGGGAAAACTCCAAGCAACAATGGTGTACATGGCAGGGATGTAAAAAGAAAGCCACTGTGCTGCAAAAAGAACATTGTTGCCTATCTAGAGTTTGCTAAAGATTACATGGACAAGTCAGAAGGCTATTGGAACAATGTTTTTGGACACTGCAGTCCAGTAAAAAAAAAATCCTGTCTGTGAAATATGATGGTGGTAGTATCAGGGTTTTGTTGCATCTGGGCTAGGATGGCTTGTCAACATTAATGGAACAATGAATTCCCAATTATATTAGAGGAGTATGTCAGGATATATCTGTGAGGTTAATGTATGTAGCAAACAAACACTAGAACTCTAGTCACCTAAATTAGTCCAGGTGTTTGTCAAAATATGACCAACATTTCTGCCTCAAACCACATTCAGATCTTAAGCTCACATATTTGTTGATGTGTTATAGGACTCACTCTGAGAGTGTGTGTGTGTGTTTTATTTTAATTGAATTCCTGATTTATATTGACATTTAATTTTAGTAACAACAGAAGCTACAGCACAGGCTGCATCTTAATGTATCTGTCTAGATTTGGTCTCTGGCACAGTCAGAGTCATGTCAATGAAAGTTGGCAAACACGGGTGTTTTGCCAAATAGGTGGCAGGTCAGCAAAACCCAACACTAAGGTACATGCTGCCAATGGATTGGTGCCCAGGCTGGACATCTGCATCTGAGCCTTATTTTGATACAAAATATTGCTGCATGAGCACAGCTAGAGTCGACTGCATTTCCAAACTTACCTACAGAATCACCAATTAGTGAGGTCATGCCAATGTACAGATATAATGCCAGCTGTACTGAGGGTGTTAGCTTGTCACACTACCTGGTGTCTCTACACCACATATTTAATGTGAAATCACAGGAAAGCAGTTACAGTGGTAATGCTACTTACGAGCATCCCTGCTAACCAGTATTCCAGGTAACGAGTCGAGATCTCGGAATATTTTTGTTCCAGGTAATGAGTAAAATTCCAAGGAATGAGTACCATAAATTAGTTCAAGTATGCCAACCGCTAGGGGCACTGTCGGTCATAGCATCCCCTAGATGCTAGCGTAGAAGAAGAGGTCAGTCAATACCAATGTCAAGTGAAAGTGAAAGCGACGCAAAGAAAGCAAAAGGTAGTGAACAAGAAAGTTAGATAAATTTTACTTTTCATATGTTAAGTGTAACCCTGCCATACAGGTACGCCCGTCCTCCTGTCTTCCTTAGCCGCCAGCCTACACGAGCACCGTCCGTCTCCCTCTCCCTAGCAGCCATCATACACGAGCGCCGTCGTCGTCTCCACAAACGTAAAGGGCTAATTTATTTTTCTATTATCATTCTATTTAATATTATTTGTTACTTTTTAACTACAAAATTCCTTTTCATGTGCTTTATAAAAAAACAAACAAACATATAAACATATTTAGCATATTAAAGTACACTGTATATCGGCCGGCTGACACGGATTAATCAGTTTTACTTACTTACTTATCAGTATTCTTACTGTATTTTTAATGTATTCTTATGGGGAAAATGCATCCAGCTAACGAGCAAACCAGCTAACGAGCTCGGCTCCTGCACGGATTAAACTCGTAAGTAGGGTTACCACTGTATTTTAATATACAATTTGTGAGTACATTGTGGGTTTAACATACAAATACATCTCAAACTTTCAATATTAATTTACTCAAAATATTCGATCATTTGAGATTCTGGATTTTCATGAGTTATAAGAAATATTTTGTTAAATTAAATCATGAGCAACAATGAACATTGTCATGATGTTGATATTTTTTAGATGTATTAGCTCTTATAGCAGTTCATCTGTCAAACGACTGTTAAGTGTTTATACAGAAGCTGTTACTGACATGCAGTAAACATTAGATGTCGCTGCTGAAAAGAAGCAGGTAGTTTGGTCATAGTGCTCAGTGTGGAGAGGAAGTGTTTTCTTATTTACCTTCAGCAGAGGAATTATAAGTTCCCTGCTCTCTCTCTCTCATTTTTTCATTATTTCAGGTATTTAAGGGGTTTGGGGGACCTTCATCTGCCATTGCTGTATCAGTTGTGGCAAACGTAGAGCATACATGTGGTGACCATTTGCCAAAAACGTTGAAATAAAACAAAACTTATTAAAAATTATGTCACAATAAATCTTCCAAATGATTGTGAACTTGCCTACCAACACAATTGTCAGCACAATTTTGTGATATCATCAGAATACTCTCTAATTGCCAAATAGGCAGGTCTATGTAAATGCATTTGTCTGTGACATCACAAAAGCAGGGAATTTGAAATGGAGTTTTTTTTTATTATTATTGTATTTAGTTTTCATACATGGACTGTTAAATGGAACATTTTGAAACATTAAGAGTGTATACATACTACCTGAAAGGTCTATGATTAATTATTTATCTATGACATGGACCCTTTAAATCTTTAGTTCATTATTGTTTTTTGCTGGATTTGACACTATTTCTGTTATTCCTCAGAACTGTAATAGACTTTGCCGGGACAAAAAGCTCATATTAGACCTAAGACTCTTCATTTGTTATTTTTGAGGTGCTTTACTTTCTGACATGGTTGCTAATTAAGACTCTAATGGCAAAGTAATTGAATTCCAATGTGATGCGATGGAGATACCTGGAACATCTACAGCCTTTCTTCTGCTGATTCTGCTGTAAATGTTTCTTCATGCTCACTGACATTAACCTCACAGTAAAAAATACACTTTACTAGATTATTGACACAATAATAGTTAGGATTGTTGCAATAAAGGCAAATGAAACCCTGAGATACTTTTACAAATACAGTGGTAACCCTACTTACGAGTTTAATTCGTGCAGGAGCCGAGCTCGTTAGCTGGTTTGCTCATTAGCTGGATGCATTTTCCCCATAAGAATACATGTAAAAATGATTAATCCGTGTCAGCCGGCCAATATACAGTATACTTTAATATGTAAATAATGTGTTTATGGATTCTCTGTAATCCATATAGAACTGTTAATTTGTGCAAAACGGAGTGTTAAACTGGTGCAGTTAGATGTCTAGGCTGAATGCCAGTACATCCATCCAATTGAGGAGAAGTTGCATGCACACCATTGCACCAAAATACAGAAACAGATCCAAGCATAACAGTTGTCACAGTTGCCAAGAGACTTCAGCTCAGATGTGAGCTTTCTGTGCTGGTCAAGCTTTCCGGCCAGGCATTTCTTCCAATGCTGAAAGTGTTCATCATCAAAAATGACTTCTGATGGTGAGAAAGCTGGAAAGTAGGTCAGTATATGCATGTACATGCACTGCTCAGTATGTCTTTATTCTGAGCCCAAACACCATCCAAGGGAACGTGGACTAAAAAGGATGGGCCATGCTGCCCTTCTTCCAGATCTTGTGTCATCTCAGGATGAGATAGCGAAGAATGGTGACAAACGCAAGCATCAGCAAAAACTCTAGAAGGTCACATGACTCACTTGCCCTCCACTTCCACCATCCACAGTTCTAAGATTAATCTTACATTAGGGTCCTGGTTTTGTACTGTTAAACCTGTGCTACAATAAAGAGTAAATAAAATGTGCTAGAGTATAGAGTAAAGATGTCATGGACCAGCTGTTTTTGGTTCCTTAAAGAGTATTTGGTTTTACTCCAGTTTTTTCCAAGTCCTGTACTACAATACTGTATAAAATGTATTATAATTGATCATTTACTCAAACATTTGGCCCGCTCCTCCAAAATGTTCATGTAGTATACTAGTACTATCCTCCAACATGCTCTAGAAAGTTGGTCCATTGCTCCAAACCTTGTACTAGAAAACAATATTTATATACAATAGTACAATAATACAATAGTTAGTCCTGTGCTATAAATCCAGAGGTGGGTATTAACGAGTTACATTTACTCCGTTACATTTACTTGAGTAAGTTTTTGAAAAAATATACTTCTAAGAGTAGTTTTATATCACTATACTTTTTACTTTTACTCGAGTAGATTTGTAAAGAAGAAACTGTACTCTTACTCCGCTA
>BRDA01061420.1:21162-28093 GCA_036984385.1 Crenuchus spilurus | reverse complement strand
GCATAATGAGTGAGTTGAGTGTCTGGTGTTCAAAGGCCGTTATGTAATGGACAAGAAAAGGAGTGAGAACATCAGGGGCTGGTCCAGGATCAGCTCTAAAGGCCAGTAGCAGCTCCCAGAGGACGACTCTCAGAGAAAGAGCTGACGCTCCACTTACTAACAGTTGCGGCATTGGCTCATGTTGAACACAAACTCCATCGGGAACAAATAGGACAAACTTTCCAATTTTCTCAATAACAATGATTCACACATCGTCTCACCTGTCCAGAAGCCTTAAAGGACCCATTGGCAGCATTTATATGTGCTTTACTGTTTCCCTTGTGGTGCACTTACAAAATTTGTGTCATCTTACATACTAAACTAAGACTTATATATGTAAAGGACCTCTGTTCTAATCGACAAAAAGCAGCCTGAAGTGTGAGGAACAAGCTGCTTTTCCCTCTGGGCTGAAGTTTACAATGTTGGGATACTTTGGAAGTAAATAAAACCACACAAGCTCAATTAAATATAAAAAAAATACATGTTAACATGTAGCAAATGTGAACATCCATCCATCCATCCATTATCACACACGCTTAATCCTTATCAGGGTCGCCTCACTGGGCGCAGGGCAGGGCATTACACTATTCAACTAAGCCCAGGACAGGTTGCCAGTCCATCGCTGGGTGACACACACACACACACAAACACACCGCTACGGACAATTTTAGAGTACCCAATTCACCTGACCTCCATGTTTTTGGACTGTGGGAGGAAACCGGAGACCCCTGAGGAAACCCACGCTGACACGGGGAGAACATGGACACTCAGATGGGGACTCAAACCCAAGACCCCAGCGCTGAGAGGTGAATGTGCTAACCACTAAGCCACAATGCCACCCAAATGTGAACATATGATGGTAAAAATTTAGATCAAATGAAGCTGATATACAACTACTTACAGCTTAAAACAGCTGTGAGCTTCTTTTCTGTCCACTTGAGAGCAGTTTACGCTTCAGCTACTCTGTGTGGCTTCCTCGTGGGCATCTCGCCCTCCGCACTACTTTTACAGAAGTTTAAATATAATTTTTATATCAAATTTAAATGATCATATCTCTGTTTTTACTTGGTCTATCAACATTAAACTAACACTAGTACAGAGTTTAGAGACACAACTTGATTGCAGCGATCAATGATTGTGAGGTCTAGAACCGGACATAATATTTGATCTCATGGTTTAAGTGATGTGAGAGAGGAGAGAGTTTGATGATATTTTTATAGAAAGTATGAATATTTAGGTGACTGTTGAGTGTTAGCCTTATAGCTCCGGTTCTAAAGAAATACTAATTTAGACTCCAAACTTTGTGTTGGCAGATTGACTACATCTGCGGTATGATGTAAACATGAGTTTTTTTATTGGGCGGAGCTAAACTGCTATGGCCTAAGCGGGCAGTCTTATGGATGCGGCATTAGAGCAGCCTGTTTTTAATTTCCATATATTGACTACATGAACAAGATGTTCTACTGGTCTGAACTGGTGTGGGTTTTCAGTGCATTTCAGAATTCCAGGATGGGCCTGGTTACAGTAAAAACTGATCCTGCGTCAGCCGTATTCCCGGCACTGCTGTCCCCGGTGAATCATTGATGAGGCAGAGCTCCCTCCCCACTGATGATCCGATGAAAGATGCATGAATGAAGGAGACACTCTGCCAGGATCGGAAGAGAGTAGGACAGGATGAAGGGATAGAGAGGAAAAAAGTGGAGGAGGTACAGAGGAAGAGCAAGCACCAGGCGCCAGGACATGAAGAAAGGAGAAGGGCGAATTCACAGCCTGGAAGAGAGGAGGAGGACAGGATGGGGATAGGAATGATGCAGAGAAGGCACTGATAGGCTGGAGTCCAGCAACCCAGTCTCCAGACCTGAACTCCATTAAAAAACATCTGGAATGTGATCAAGAGGAAATTATTTCACCTCATTAGCATTAATATATTAGCATTGTGTTTAAAAACCAATTTCTTGTTGAAGACAACATTACCGTAATTCCACCTTAAATGGTGAAGGAGTTACACTACGGCATCCAAGACTATAGCTTGCTATAGAGACTAAAGTATTGTGATGCCTACAGGAGCTTTTATGACATCTCATTCTAAATCTATAAGTATTAGTCAGCTTCTAATCTTCTGTGAAAGTGTTCTCCAAGATTTTGGAGTGTGACTGGTCAGAAGAGCCTTCTTGAGGTCTGGTATTGTTGTTATACAAGAGGTCCAGGCTCAAGCTCATTCAGATGGGGTTGAGGTCAAGCAAGTCAACACCTAACCATGACTTTATGGACCTTGCTTTGTGCACACAGGAGCACCGTCATGCAGAAACCATGAGGAGCCTTTCCAAAATGTCCCTACAAGAGAACACAAGGCATCTTCTGGCTGGTTCCCTAAACTCAAGCAGCAAAAGGTCCAAATGCAGGGTTTTGCTCACACAACAGTGACACTCTGATGTAGAGACATGAGAAGAGATGATCGAGCATAAGTAAACACTTCTCAAATCTTACTGAATGTAATGAAGCATCAGTGTTTAGCTTTTCACATTCTTCTGAGTGTAATTACTCAGAAATACCTCCACTCTTCATGGTCCCCAGAGACAGCCAGTGTCCTCTCTTAATTCTTACTGTCATCAGCCAATCAACCCATAGATCCCTCAACAATGAAAAGTCCTGGGCAGACGCATCAGACACATGTCCAATAGTTTGTAGACACTCCTTCTAATGAATGCATTCAGCTTGACACACAACCACAGCTTGTCTAGTCCCTGTAGAGAAGCCAATAGAACATCAACATATTGGCACCATTCCAATCCCCCCCAAAAACAAAACAAAACAAAACAAAACAAAAAAATAAAATTAAAACGTAGAACTGTGCTCTCTGCTACATCCAATAATTTGAGATGAGTTGGTGGAGTTGGGGCTGAAGTCCTGGTGAAGATCATCCAACATCCTGACCTCACTAACTGCTCCTGGGCCTGAATACAATCAAATCTTCACAGCAGTGCTCCAATATCTAGTAGAAAGCCTTGCCTGGACAATAGAAGCAGTTGCTTCAACAAAAGCAGAATAAGGTCAGTCAAACATTTAAAGTGTTTCTAATTCAAGCTGGTGAAATCCTTCAACACACAGGAACTCAGTTTTAGCTTATAGGACACATCTAGAACCCCCACTGACTGTACAGGACACTACAGGAACTCCAGCTGTACAGAGCAGAACTTCAACTGCCCTGATCTCTAATGACAGAGAGAGAGAGAGAGAGAGAGAGAGAGAGAGAGAGAGAGAGAGAGAGAGAGAGAGAGAGAGAGAGAGAGAGAGCTGACAGTGTAGTTGCATATAAAAAATCTGCAGATGTCATCAGGCACCTCACACTTTCATCTCACTGCTGGCGTTCTCTGCATGTGTGTGTGTGTGTGTGGGTGTGAGTGTGTGTGCTCTCATTGTGAATGCTCCCAGTGTGGTGCACGCCCAGGTGACGGTGTTATGAATAATTGAAGATGTTGGAGTCAGGATGCTGCTGTTTTTCTCTCTCTCCTGTGTGAGCGTCCGTGGGAGAGCCTCACTGAGGATTCCCCTGAGACCCATACAAAACAAAACAAAATAAACAAACAAACATATACAGAACAGCAGACACAAAAAGGTGACATGCTTAGTGTACCAGGTTGGACAAATCCCACAATGCTCTGCTGTAATCACTGTCTGACCTGTGATCTGATTATAGTGCAACAGTTACTGGAGGGAGATTACATCCTGTAGTTTGTGTGTGTGTGTGTGTGTGGGTGTGTGCGCGCGCGTGCAGCGGTACAAGCAGTTTTCATTTTTCATGTTTATTCATCCACACATTCACTTGTAGCTCCACCCACTGTCCACTATTTCACAAACCCCTCTCTTGTAGTTCCACCTTGCTGATAGCTCATCTGCTGATGTACAGTTTGCATTATTCATCCTCTAGACCTTCATCAGTGGTCATTTTGTCTGGATATTTTTGGACAATAGTCAATGACTATGTAAAAATAAAAGTTTTTATTATGACATCATATTGCAACCAATGCAGCCACAATATTGTATTTATTGTTTTATTCCATCATAAAGCAACCAATTCAACGATGAATTCTAATTGGTTATGACGCCTTAATGCAACTACGAATTCTGTTTTATTATGACATCATAATGGAACTAATGCCACTAACTGGTTGTTTTATTATGATGTCATAATGGCAGCAATGCAGCTAATGATTTAGTGAAAATTATGTCAAAATGTCACTGATGCCACTAAGAGCTCTCAATGTTTTATTATGATGTCATAATGCCACACTGTAAAAAAAAAAGTTGAGAAAACTCAAAATTTCAAGTCAACTTATTACACTCAATTTTTCGAGTTTTGATCCCAACTCAAACTTTTAATTTTGTTCAGATAACTTTTTTTCCACAGGTATATAAACTTCAAATTTTAAGTTTTACATACAAAGAGTTTCTAATTTTAGAAAAGTTGAGCCAACGTACTATATCAAGACAAGGTAGAAGAATATTTGAAAATATGAAAGTTGCAGTAACTGAACAAGAAATAGAAGTTAGCTAAACTTTTAAAAAATTTAAACTCTTAGTGCGTAAAACTCAATGGGAAAAATACCTTAACTGAACAAGATATAGTAAGTTGGCTCAATTTTTTTTTTATTAGAAACTCTTCATAAGTAAAACTTACAATTTGAAGTTTATATACCTGTGGAAAAAAGTTATCTGAACAAAAAATAATGAGTTGGTGAATTTCTTTAAAACTTAAAAGTTTGAGTTGGGATCAAAACTAAAAAAATTGATTGTAATAAGTTGACTTGAAATTTTGAGTTTTCTCAACTTTTTTTTTACAGTGCACCAGTGCAACTGTTTATATTGTTTTATAATGATGTCATAATGGCACTAATGTAAATAAGAGTTCTGATTGTTTTATTGTAATGGCATACTGCCATCAAAGCAGCTAAGAGCCTTGATTGTTTTATTATTAGCTCAAAATGGCATCAATGCAACTAAAATATCTGATTGTGTTACTATGATGCCACAATGCCACTAACAGTTCTGATTATTTTGTGACAATGTCACAATGCCATCAATGCAACTAACTGTTCTGATTGCTTTATTATGATGCCATAATGGCTTTAATATAGCTTTAGTGCTCTGATTGTTTTATTATGACATCATAATGGCTCTAATGTAACTAAGAACTCTGACCGTTATGATGTCATAAAGCCATCAAATAAATTCTAAGGATTGCACTTGACATTCTAGAAGGACACATGCCTGAAAGTCTCCTGCCTTGCAGGCCCTTTGAGAGTTTCCCAGCTGTGACAGCTGAAAAACGAGCCTCTGCCACTTTCAATTATGCCAAACTAGAGCCAAATCCTGCAGTTTTTTTTATCCCACTGCGGCTGCAGAGCTCCTGCTGTGAAAGGTTGTAGCATCAGTGGTTTGGAACTTTTGGACGGTTTGGAAAGTTCTAGCAGCAATTTCCCCCCCTCTTACCCTCCTGTTACCTCCTGTTCAGAGCAGACAGGAGCTCAGATGTGAAATGTCACTCAAAGTTTTGAAGTGTGACACCTGGAAGCACTGCCTTGGGCTTTTTCTTTGCAGTTAATGTCACAGTGGAGCAGGCATTATTACATACACACACACAGACACAAAACACTCATTCACTATGCTGCACACAATTATCTGTGTACTCACACACAAACTGAGACATTCTTGGCGACTGTAAAAAGAGAGACTCTAGAGGATCATGTCATACACAGCTGTGACTAATGCCAACAGCGGCAGAGAACTACAAATCCCACAATCCTCCTGGGACACCTTTAGTACCACTCTAAGTTAGTTGGAACCCCAAAGGAGACGTCCGCTCCTGACCTGCTCCACATAGCTAATGCTACATTCACTCTGTGTTTAAGGAATACGTAACTTTATGGACAAGTTTTAAAACACAACCTTTGTTCTCATGACTTTATTGTAAAACAAAGAAATCCTACTGGGATTGAATTAGTTTATCCGGGGGGTGTCTGTAATGAAACTTTTGACATGTCTTCTCGGTGATAAGACTCTCAAATCCATGTGGTAATACAATGACTGCAGGAACAGGGACTTTTTATTGTGCTGTATTCTCTAGAACCTTGATAATGTTCTCACATAGATATATTCCACCAATGTGGAAATGGTTCTTGTCCCATTCATACACCTATGTTTGAACCATCTGGTACATTTCCACCAAAACTTACCCATTTATATTTGCTGTTTACCCAGGGAGAATTCCTAGCTAGTTAGAATAGGAAAGAATCCCAAAGGTACCTCAAGCTTAGATGCTGCCAAATACAAGTCAGTATGGATGCCTAGATACACAATACTTAACAAACACTGTCTGAATGTCAAATCATACTAAGGCATGAGTACAATAATAAACCTTTAAAGAGTACAGGACAAGTACTCTTGGAAAAAATAGTCTTCAGTTGTAACTTGAAGACAACAAGTGACTCTGCCGTTAGGACATCCAGAGGAAGTTCACTTCATCATTTAGGTGTGATGGCAGAGAAAAGGCTGGATGCTTGTCTTCCGGCATTGTGAAGGATGGTGGGTCAAGCTGAGCTGTGTTTGAAGCTCAAAGGGCCCTTGGTACAGATAAAGTTTTGACCTTTGCCATCAAGTATGGAGAAGTTGGCCCATTCTTGGCTTTGGAGACCAACATCAGGTTTCTTAATCTGATGAGGAACAGCAGGCAGCCAGTGAAGAGAACAGCAGAGGAGTAACATATAGGGAGATGCACATGTAGGGAGACCAGCCAGGAGGGAGTTGCAGGAGCCAAGTCTAGAAATGATGAGGGACTGAACAAACACCTGGGTGGCCTCAATGTAAAGAAAGGGTATAATTATCTAGATGTTGT
>BRDA01061420.1:1162-16162 GCA_036984385.1 Crenuchus spilurus | reverse complement strand
GATACTCATTTCAGACAAGTATCCAGTACGGATAAAGCATTTGTGACGAGTACGATCATGATACGAGTAAAACTCGTCAACATCCGTGCTTGTGCCAAAGGAAAATCCTCATTGGTTAACTGACTGTCTTCACAATCTGTCTGTGTGTGTGTGAGAGTAGGGCAGAGCTCTGGCTGCACAGACAGTCACACACACATGCACACACACAGACAGGCACACACACACACACACACACACCTTAATCAATATTGTTTAACTATGTGTGGAAAAAAATGCCAAGAACGTTCAGTAGTAAAGATAAAAAAATAATTGAAAGAAAAAAAATTAGTTTGATCATAAAATAAAATATAAAAAATTAAAAAGGAAGTTGGGTTGAGTATGACAACTCTTGTTATTGAATAGTAAATAGTTCTCTTACTTTTGTGATCAAAAACAGACTTAAATTTCAGGCTTAAAATAATGTACCAATTTAAGCCCCACCCACTTCCTGTTAAACCACGCCCAATTCCGTTTTATGCCCCGCCCACTCCGAGGACAGATACAGAGATTATTTAGATGGTTGAACAGATACAGATGCAGATAGTGGTGTACTCGCTCATCCCTAATAATAGCCTCTGTGTAGGGTGATTAGTGGATGAGGTCACCACATCTCAGATTTAAATTCTGCTACAACTAATATTTTTACTTTTATAATAATTAAACATCATTAGTAACTTTATATTCTTACCATCACTACTTCAGTACATCTGAACACAAATTATAAGTATACATTCTGTGGTTTGTCCCAAGGTTTCTTTCTGCAGCTCCAGCTCTGAGGGAGTTTGTCCTTGCCCCTGTCACCACTGGCTTGCTGTGTTTCTTCTTTAAATGTGATTACTGGAACTGGAACTACTTCACACAAATAAAGGCCACCGGAACCATGGATTGATTGCACAGCTCCATATGTCACTTTTCCACAGGTCTGAAGTTCTACAGTTTCATCTGTTTAATGCCTTTTATGATATTTCTGGAATATAACCTCTGAAGAGCAGAGCAGAGCTTTTTGGATACATGGCACTTCACTGAACACTGAGAAACATGAAAAGAGATCTGAGGCAATAAGTCTAGCAGTAACATTAATAAATGAACTAATCACACAAACCCACAGGCGGTCCCGGGAGCAGCTTCTACAAACATAGTGAAGCATTCCAGAGTTCACCTGAAGAGAATTCCGGTCCACTGAGTTTCAAGGAATCTGAGATTCAGAACCAGTGGTTCTCTTAACCACACCTGGGCTCAAAAGCTGCTTTCGCACGACCTGAACTCACTGTTCTGGGTCCACAAACAATCTCTAGTGTGAAAGCTCTATCACTACTGAGCACTGATTAATGTCAAACGTATTTTATTTAAAAGACCAGATCATAGAAAACCTAAATAACCATCTTCTTTAAATCAAAGAGTTTAAGAAATATTATATACACAATGTGCCCATGTCTGTGTGTGTGTGTGTGTATGTGTGTGTGTGTGTGTGTGTGTGTGTGTGTGTGTGTGTGTGTGTGTGTGTGTGTGTGTGTGTGTATGTGTGTGTGTGTATTTCATATACAGCAATTAATTTGCAAGAAACAGTCTACTTTAAATATGGGGACTTGAACCCAAAATCCCAGCGCTGAGAGAGAACCCCAGTGCTGCTCATATGAGTCTTAAATGTGCAGTAACTGTCTGTTTAATTCTAAAAGATACAAAGAGGATGGAAATCAGTCCTGTAGACATTAACTGAACTCACGTATATATTTTATACAGTTTTTCAAATTCATGTAAAATAAAAAGAAAAACAATCACTGATAAAGGTAAACTGTCACATATTTTATTTTCACTACACTTTAACTGACACATTTTAAGACTTTCTGTGTTTTACACTTGATCAGAATGACTTATAGCTCCTGAAGATCAGAAGATCCAGATTCTCTAATTGTTAGAAAGTTTTATTTGGAGATGGGGAAGCAAGCTGTCTGAAGTCCAGTGTGCAGTTTCTGCAGTCTGTGATGGTTTGAGGTGTGATGTCATCTGCTGGTGTTGGTTCACTGTGTTTTAGTCCAAAGTCAACACCTACCAGGAGATTTTAGAGCACTTCATGCTTCCATCTACTGATGAGCTTTATGAAGATGCCCACAGTGCAACACTATGGCTGTTCATCGTATTACTGTGACTGGTTGGCCAGACAACTCTCCAGACCTGAAAGCCAAAGAGAATCTATGAAATATTGCCAAGACACAGATGGGTAACACCAGATTCAGCAATACAGATGAGCCTTTGGCCTACAGCCAAAGTCACTATCAAAGCAGCCTGAGCTTCAGTAACATCTCAGCAGTGACACAGATGCTGTAATTTGTCATAAAAAAGCCTCAAACAAATACTGAGTGTATAAATGAACTTACTTCACATCCTTTACTGCTCATCTTATAAAATATTCTAATCATCTGAGCTTCATGAGATTCAGTCATACTGATCAACATTACAACATAAAAAGACTTGAAATATCTCACTTTACATGTAATTAATATAAAATGGCTTTTTTGAATTAATACATGAACACAAATGTACTTTTTCACTAGTACATATAATCCAGTGTTATAAACAGACCTTAGAACAAACACAAAGCACACCTGCCTACAGACACCTACAGAGCTGAGAAATCCAAGGTGAGAAGCTCTCCACACCTCCACACTCCTAATCTCAGGCAGGTACAGTATATGTCCCGCATCTGTGAGCAATCAGCCTGGTTCAGAAAGCAAGCAGAGGCAGATAGACCAGAAAACCAGCATGAAGCAGTACAGCTGATTCAAAGCAGATGAACTGAATATAAAGGAGGGAAAACCTTTCTAGCAGCAGCAAAAAACCAGTCAAACACAGAAGAAGTGAATAAAAGGAAAACAGCAAGAGACGGAAGCTAATGGAATAGTCTCCAAGCTTCTCAGATTTCTCACAGAAAATGAAAGATGAAAGAGAGAGCCGGAGAACGCTGGAGAACATAGAGAAGAAATAAAAAAGTGATGCAAAGAAAAACTGTGGAAAGTGATTTATATGAAATACATTTCCATTCAGAGACTCATTACCCAGTCTCAGTGTCACTGCTGGAGTGAAAACAGTGTACAAACCAGCCAACAGTGTCACCAGTGAAGGACTAGAGGACCAACACACACTGTGCTGAGCTTCTGTCTCTGACTTTACATCTACAAGGTGGACCAACAAGGTAGCTGTGCCTAATAAAGTGGACAGTGAGTGTTTAAAATCAACGCACACTAACACACCACCACCACACCAGTGTCACTGCAGTGCTGACAATCATCCACCAGCAAAATGAATAAAACTGAAATAAACTCTAGGCATTTAGACATTTCAGTGCAGCTTTATTCAATCTTTCAATCTAAACAGACAGAACAGACATCTCAAGGACTATCAGCTACAAAACTGTCTCCCTTTCAGCTCCGCAGACAGAGCTCATGAGAAAGCCATGAATGTCTGAGTGCACCTGAATAAAATAGCCAAGGTCTAAATAAACAGACAAGGTCTGAATTCAGCTTTTCTTTTCTCATCAAATCTTCACATCAATTAAATCCTTTTTAAATCAGACTCACGTTTTATGTCAAAGACTCAAATCAGAATCAAAAACTCAAATAAGACTTGATTGTTATACAAAAGCATATCAGACATATGTTTTATATGAAACGCTCAAATGGCTCTTAAAGGCTCAAATCATAGTCATTTTTACTTCAAAGGCTTAATTTAGACTCAAGGACTCAGACTCAATTTTTATTTCAAAGACTCAAATCACATTCAAAGTCTCAAATTAGACACATTTTTTATTTCAAAGGATCAAATCAGTAATTTTTCTATAAAATACTCAAATCAGATTTGCTCGGCAGGAAGCAGTGGTTTTGTAACAGTACAGTGAAAGAGATGAGAGGAGGCCCACGCTGAGAACACAAACACACACACACACACACACACACACACACACACACACACACACACACACACACACAGAATAATCTGTTATAGAGGAATGTACACACAAAGCCACCATATATATATATGGGGATGCACTTCTGCAGTTCAGCGTACTGATGACTGTCCAGTATGTATTCTCAGCCAGTGCCTCTGCTATAGCTAATTATGAAACAATTTATTATTATGATTATTATGATTATTATGATTATTATTATTAATAATAATAATAATAATAATAATAATAATATTAACAATAACAATAACAATAACAATAATACTAATAATAATAATAATAATAATAAATACATCATTGTATAAAACAAAACTAGTGTAAAAAACACTGTCATTACAATATTACAAATAAACATAAATGCAGTAAAAAGTTTTTTAAAATCAATAAAAATTAGCTGACTATTTGAAGAGCAAAGTTCCAGATGTTCACCACGATGCTCCTCAGACGTCATATAGATTTGTTAAAGTTCATTACTTGCCTTCATGACTGAATATACAGACAGAGATTGTGTGTATGTGTGTGTGTGTGTGTGTGTGTGTGTGCGTGAGGACTCATCTCAGCATTATTAAACTAAAAAGTCAGCTTGAAAGTCAGGTCAGTTCAATAAACTCCGACATTTAACTGGTCAGAACAAAATCACAGTGGACCTGGAGTTATTGAGCAGTGATGGGTGATGAGACTCACAGGAAAACAGCACAAATAGTTTGAGAGATTTGTACAAATGTATACAGATGTATTTAATATAACTATGAACATTTGGGCAACCCTGGACGTGGGTGAAAAACTTCGCTCTCTCCGGGTTGGTAGATTGCGATCTCTGCCCAGCTCTTCCACTGTGATGCTGGCTGGCTCAGGTTATGTTAGTTGAGGTATCAGAGCTGGGGATCCTGCGCTTTATGTCAAGCGCGTTGGCTGCCCAGTGATGATGCATCAGCGGCTGTCGAAAAGAGGCGATGGCTGACTTCACATGCAGGAGACAAGTGCTACTGTACTAACCTTCATAGAGCTGTGGGCATTGCAAGTGTTTGATAGGCTTCTAGTAAACAGGTGGGTCAATTGGCTATTCCAACATTTGGGGATGAAAATCAACAATGGATTACCATTAAAGATTTTGCCATGGGAGCTCATGGAAACTAGAAGACTTTTGTGAAGAAGAATGGTCTTGTTTGCATCCAAAGTGTCATCGCTTAGCTATTCTTAGCAGGGACATAAACTTTGAACAGGGGTGGCCAAACTTTTGCCTGTACAGTTCTCCAGATGCTGTATAGTCAAAAGCATTAATGCTGAATAGATTTCAGCTCTGAGGTGTTAAATCGGAGCCTGTTAGTGTATTACAGGATGATGTGGAGGCTGCTGAGTGATGTGCTGATGCTGTGTTAATGAACAAGAGTTCTGTCCTAATGGGGTTTAGACCTAAAGGCCTAATCTGAGGTCAGCATGGAGGTTTATGGACGGCGGAGTGATGGACTCTGATTAAAGTACAAGTGCATTTGTTCTTCACTACTGTTGTAACGTTGATTAAGCAAGGTTACATTTTAGTCCATAGAACTGAACCCAGAGCATCCAGGTTTTGAGGAATATGAAGAGCACATTATGTTCTCTGTAGAATCTGCAATCTGTATGTAGAGCTGAGGAATTTAGGACCCTGTAGTATTTCTAACAGAGTAAATGAAACCCTGCGAACACAAGACCCTGATGCACCCATTATATACACAAGACCCTGGGACATAAATATGCTCCTGTCCTTCGGTGGGTCAATAAGGCTTAAACAAGGCTTCTTTCACCTCTTATCATCTTTCACGTCTTCTCATCTCTCGCTTCTGTCTCCGCGTGGACCACAGTAATGATCCCTGCACTTCACTATCTTCAGCACTTTTGGTTAATATGTTTCCCCAACAACAATCAATCAAATCTAAATGGGTTCTCATGTTCTAATAAGGATCTAAGTTGTTGTGTCTGCAGTTGTTTAATGAGCTCTGGGTTTGTTACAAACTTACCCTCCGCAGCACCATTCAAAATTATTTCGGGGGGTCCCTAATCAAAGATAATATAACGTGAAACACAATCCCTTTTCTACCTCATAGTTGTTCTGACTCAAGGGTGTAGACATTGGTCTATACAACAGTCACTCTGCTACCCCCCCACAAAAATCCCACAAATGATTTTGGCTTTTGAGAGCAATTTTAAATAGTGACTGAAAATGACCTTAAATATTGAGGGAATAGGATGTTACATATTGAGTGAGTAGTTTCTTAAGTACTGCGTAAACAGAACATTATATATTGAATGAATAGGACCTTACATATTGAGTGCATATGATATTATAATTGCAATTTTATCCTGAGAGCTGTTAAAGCAGTTGTAGATACAGTGAGCAAACAAAAATGCCAAAGAAACATTTTGTAAAATACATGATAAAGAAGAGGAAAGTCAGCAATACATGCTAATGGTAATATAGAGGACAACGCAGGGCCGGGCCCTGAGCCATAGTCAGCAAGTGAAGCTAACATTAGAAATTTCATTTTGAAAGAGTTCAGAGAATTCAGAAAGGACTCTAGTCTACAACTGGGCGACATTTAACTGAGCAATACCATCAGTGTACATGGGGTAAAAGAAGGCGCTGAAGAAAGCTAAATATCTTTAACTTTTGTGGAAGAGTTGTTAACAAAAGCCTTGGAGCTCCCCACCATCATATTGCTGAACATTGAGAGAACACACCAAGTGCTAGCTCTGAAACCTTTAGCCAAAGCACCATCAAAATCGATTGTGGTAATGTTCTGAAGCTACAGGATAAAGGAACATGTGCTTAAATGAGTCTAGCAGAAAAAAGGATTAAAGCTTCAAGGCAAAAGTGAAAATCTGGACCATGACTATGCACCAAAGAACTGAAGGGAATACGTTAAAGCTAAATCTGCGCTTAAACAAAGAAGCAATTCAACTGACCTCCATATTTTTGGACTGTGGGAGGGAACCACCCATGGAGCCTCTGGAAGGCACAATCTGAATTATCTGATCCAAATATAATGTGAATGAGTTTGGTAGGGATTACTGGTAGTGAAAGTTCTTTCCACCCAGAACCCTAGCGTCCAAATTCAAACCTAAGACTATGTTCTTACTGTAGTCTCTAATAGACCTTCATGGTTTTGTCTTGTTTGTCCTCTCCATACAAAAAATAGAACTGGTCAGCTATTTATAAGACTATTGTAGTTCCATTATAGTAGTGGATATTACTGAAACCCCCTGCTGGCCATAAATTGCAAGTGCAAACAAAACACATGGTAAACAGAAACGACTGAAAAATTCTGAATAAAATAACATTTGAGCACAGGGAGGAAAAAATAATAACTGTGTTGTGCCAAATACTGATTTTCTGCAGTATATTTGCATACGTGCACTATGACAGCATGTATTTCATTTAAAACTATGCATGTAAAACATATTACACAACATTAATTCACCAACTTAAAAAAAATATTGTGCTTATATATTGTAAATGTATTTTGGATGTATTACTTGTATTTGACTGAAATATAATGTCTACATGAAAAAATAACTTTTTATTTAGAAAGGAAAATAAAAGCATTGTGATTGTTTTTTTTCATACTTCATGGATGAACGGAGCTAATTAATAGTGAAATAATTACTGAGTAATACAAATGAGAACAATTTCAGCACATTATAGCGCAGAGTTTCTGTTTATTTTCTGAATTTTACACACTAGAGACACATTAACACCAGCTATAAAGGTACACAGAGGCAAAGAAATACAGCATACAGCCCCCCAACACACACACACACACAAATCACACCTATAAACACACATCCACCCACACGCTCCCCTCCACACACACACACCATTTACACGCATATACTCTCTGGCTTTCTGCTGTAGTCAGCATTTTCCTGCTACAAACTACTTAGAGATGCAGGTGGTGTTATTACACACACACACACACACACACACACACTTGCATCTCCATGACATGTCAGATGTACCACACTGGAAAAAAGCATCATAAACATTCACAATATTCTCTCATTTTCACCGCAGGCAACACCTTCTGCCCAGCCTGTCAAAGGTTTGGAGATGCCTTGTTCTTTTTCATACCCTGTGTCCAAAAGTTTGTGGACAACCCTTTTAATGAGTGCATTCAGCTACTTTAAGCTGAAACAGATACACAAATGCACACACAGCTTTTCTAGTCCCTGTAGACAAGTACTGCCAATAGAATAAGACTAAACATAAACCTATTGGCACTGTGTCTAATGGCAGTCGTGAGCTAGAGAACACAGCACTGAGCTGTGGAGCAATGGATGTTGATGGAGTTGAGGATGAGGTGGTGGTGATCATCCAACATCCTGACCTCATTAACTGCTGTTGTGGCTGAATACAATCTAATCCTCACAACATGCCTTCTCTGGACAGCAGGATAAGCAGAAAATATCATATTTAATTCCCTGGATTGCTTTGTAAAGTGCTCTATAAATATGTCTAGTTTTTGTTTGATGTTGATAGACCACGTAGAAACAGAGGGCACAAGAGAGTAAAATAATTTTTGATGCATAAATAAAAGTAGCTGAAATGAGATGGGGCATCCATTAATCAATTCATCCATCTTATAACCACTTAGTCCTGGTTACGGTTGCAGTGACTCCCACTACCCCTTCATTGAGCTTGGCAGGGCTTTAAATGAATTAACTTACATAGCACCTTTCTAGATACCCAATTACCCAGAACAGAGTGCCAACCATATCTGGGCATACACACATACATTAATACACACCAGGGTAATTTTTTTAGAGTAGCCAATCCACCTGACCTCCATGTTTTTGGACTGTGGGAGGAAACCAGAGTCCCCGGAGGAAACCCACACAGACACAGGGCGAACATGGAAACTCTGCTCAGATGTGGACTCGAACCTCAGCGCTGAGAGGCAAACGTGCCAACCACTAAACCACCATGCCCAATTTAATTGTAATTAATTGACTGTAGCCAGGACAGGGTGCCAAGCCGACACTAGGCACATACACTCACACCAAGACAATTAAGAGTAACCAACTGGGTTGAGGATAGGGGATGAGAACAAACACATGACACCACCTCTTTTCGAACTGTTGCTGAGTTGCTGATGCATCATTGTTGGGCAACCAACACTGATACATCAACTAACAGACATCTGGGCTGGCCAGCATTACAGTGGCACTGATGGGGAGAAAGCACAGCCAATTTTGCTCTCTCAGGGCTCCGGCTGCTGATGGTGAAGCAGCGTGACCTGGGATTCAAATGAGCAATCCTCAGGCCATAGTCCACTGAGCCTAACACAACATAAATTTGGTACTAAAGTCAAATAGTGTACATAGACTGTTCTGAACAGTCGCATAGCTAAAAACAAGAAAATAATGTCTTTAGCTACCCTTGCTTTTTGTTGTAAATAGCTGTACAGTGGTACCTTGAGATATGAGTTTAATTTGTTCTGTAAGTCAGTTAACTCGTATATCAAACAAATTTCTCCCATTTAAAATAACTGAAATAGATTTAATCCATTCCAGCCCTGTGAAGCATCCCCAAACCATCCCAAATTATGGACAATATTATGGATCTTTTGAATTAAGAAACACACATATATACTTTACCAATGCATATCAAAATATTTTAATTTCAGATTTCAATAAATATTAGTGCAAAATAATTTTTGGGGAGTTCTTGCTGTAGCATTTTAAATTTGCAGGGAATTCGATGCGTGCGGTACTGTGTAGATGCGTAGAGCGCGCTGTACAGTAAAATCTCTCTTCTCCCATTTCACGTCAGCATCCGACTGCTGCCAAGAAATTCAGTAACTGGCTGAAGAATGTGATGCCATGGTTGTTCTTTGCAGTTCAGTACAAAACAGTTTTCACTCAGAAGCAGCAGCAAGTCTCAATATCTATGTTCAAGGCTGGCGCGTACACGCAGATTACGGGCTGTGCCTGGGCCTTTCGTCCGCACAAAATAATATTAACAGTATTTAACATAATTACTGTATGTATGTTATTAAAATTAAAAAGGTTTAAGAGTTTAAAGCATTTTTACAATCAAATTTTTACAAAGCACCAACTAGAAGCAATCATTTGTATCTTGGAATTTCGCTCGGATCACGAACAAAAATACGGACTGAGTCGCAGCTCGTATTTTAAAAAATTTGTATGTTGGTCTGCTCATATCCCAAGGTACCATTATATATAGCTTTATAGTTGTATAGTGTAATGCTGGCTGACTGAGAGAGAGGAAGGCAGACACACTTGCGGATAGAGAGTTGATTTAATAAAGGAAACATAAAGCATGAACGAATACACAGCGTTGCATCCACACAGAACATAACAATGAGTCACACAAGACTGAGAGACAGATAATGATGTAGGGCGTAACATGGCAGGACAAGGGCGGAGACTTAAAGAGACAGACACAAGGACAGAACACATCACAAAACGTGACATATATAGTGTATAGTTTCCAACCAGTGTTTGCATTTTCAGTTATTATAATGCTTCACTGAGGATGTTTGTCTGTTTTTATGACCAGAGGATTGAAAGATTGAGTCCTGGTCATGTTGTTGGACATAAACAGCCAGGGCCCGAGATAGTCTGCTGGTCCATCGGAGCTGGGGATCCTGCTCTTTCCTCTGAGTGCGTTGGCTCCCCAGTGATGGTGTATCAGCAGTAGTTTAAAAAGAGACGGTGGCTACATCACACACAACAGAGGAGGCTTGTGTTCGTCTTCACCCTCCTAGAGTCAGGGACATTGCAAAGTGAGGAGGAGAGCCCTTAACAGAGGGGTTAATTGGCTACTACTTCTATGGGAAGGGGAAAAATTGGCAAATACAAAATAAAATAATGAAAAATAGTTGTCAGTGTATGTAGGGGATGTTGTGTTGACAAAGATATCAAACACTGGCATGATAAACATTGTTTAATGTGGTATATATAAAGACAAAATCAGATGTTGATGATGATGACACAGATGATGAAAGTGATGAGGATTTGCTTCTAAAAAAAAAGTGAGAATAGTTCACTTTTGTAGCTTTCTGTGCTTTGATCTCAGCTGGTGGTGCACTGTCAATCTCCCACAATTCAGAGACACAAATATTCATGAACTCATAGAAACATGAGCACAGAGCTGTTGGTGGTCTGGCCCAGCTGTTCCAAACCTCGGCCTCAGGGACTCATCACACATTTTGTCCTTTTCCCTCTAAAACACAGCTCACACACACACAAAAAAAAACTCTTCTCTGCTTGTGCTGCCTGGCCAGAAACAATGTTTGTGTTGTTTAGGCTGGATGATCAATGTGAAGACATTGAAACCAGCTACAGTGAAGAACAGCTAGTGCTGAACACAAGTAACATAGAAAATACAACCCTAATTCAAAAACTATGTGTAACACATCTGTGTAACTGCTGGAGGAGCAATTCGTAACTACATCACATTACAGTATAAACTGCATGTAAAAGAAAAATGCTCCTCAACATAGAATTAGATTTTGAATAGCCCACCTTATACAGTATATAATATCAAAAGATTCAGAGAATCTGGAGAAATGCCTGAGCACAACGTGACAAGGCTGACAGTCAATATTGGATGATCGTAATCTTTTGGTCCTCAGACAGCACTGCACGCATGATTTTGTATTGGAAATCACTGCATGGGCTCAGGTACACTTCCACAAATCATTGTCTATCAATTCAGATCACCATGCAATCCACAAATGCTAGTTAAAGCTGTATCATGCAAAGAAGAAGCCATATGTCAACACAATCCAGAAATGCCACATATTCTCTGGGCCAAAGCTAATTGAAAATGGAGTGAGGCAAAATGTGAAATTATTTTTGAAGACCATGGACTATCCAGCTTGTTCTCAGCACAGTTCAAAAACCAAAAATCAGCATCTCTGATGATATGGAGTTTCATTAGTACCTATTGTGTGTGTAGCTAACACATCTGTAAAGGCACTATCAATGCTGAATAGTGTATAAAACTTTCAGAACAACATCCAGACAGCCTTTCTTTCAGGCAAGACAATGCTCAACCACATACTGCATCTATCACAACAGCATGGCTTAACAGAAGATGCATCAGGGTGCTGAACTGACCTGCCTGCTGTCCAGAACACATCTGTCACATCATGATAAGAAAAATTTGATAAAGAAGACCCAGGACAAAACAAGAATGGGACAACATTTCTCTCCCAAAATTGCGGCAATTGGTCTCCTCACTTCCCAGACGTTTATAGTAGATGGTTGTTAAAAAAACAGGGGATGATACATGATGATAGACATGGTCCTGTCCCAATTTTGTTGAGATTCCTTGCTGCCATCAAATTCTAACCTAATTAATATTTTTTTCATTAAATGGTAAATATTCAACATCTGATATGTGTTCTATCTTCTACTGTAAGTAAAATATGAGAAATATGTGAAAATCATTGTGTCCTGTTTTGCTATAGTAGTATATTGTTGCACCCCTCAGACTGTTTTCCTATCGAAAGGTGCTACTGTTTATACTGCTGTATCCTTAGAGTTGTAGTACTATAGTATGGTGTCAGTATTGTGCCCTTAGGGTTGTTTTATCCAAGATAGTATACGGATGTGGGCCACTTCTGGCTGAGAAATGGCACTGCTGGCCCACTGTCAGCATGGCAAACTGCATGTGAGCCAAATGTGGCCCTTATACTGAAAATACACATTTGGTCCACTTGTACCATAACAGATGTGGTCCACTTCTGGCAGAGATATGAGAGTGTTACCTACATTTGGCTGAGATGTGGCCCTAATCTGGTGAGCGGTCTGCTTAAATTGTTATAATTCCATGTGGCAAGTGGGCCAAATGAAATGGATGATGTGGGCCAGAATATTTTTGCTGTCTGGGACTAGATTAAGATAACACTGTTGTGCCTGTAAGGCTATTTTCCCATAGTAGAGCATCATTGTTAAACCCTTACGGCTGTTTTATAACAGCAGGGCATCATTATTGTGCACATAAGTATGTTTAACTATAAAAAGGGCCATGGTGTTTGTGCCCTTAGGGCAGGGGTGGGCAACTCCAGTCCTGGAGGGCCGGATTCCTGCACAGTTTGGTGATCTACCTGATCAAACACACCTGATTCAACTCAGCAGGCAATTAGCAGGTTTAATTTTATTGTCAGAGCACAATCACCACCAAACTCTGCTGGACACCGGCCCTCCAGGACTGGAGTTGCCCACCCCTGTCTTAGGGGTTTGTTACTACAATAAGGCCACATTACAGGCTGTTACTACAGTTACTACAGTAATGGATGAACATGTTAATAGTTGGGACTAAATTTTTGTAAGGTGAGTGAACTGGGCTAAACTGTTGCAGGCTGAAAGGGTGGGGCTAAACCACTATAGGATGAACAGGTGGAGCTAAACTGCTGTGGGCTGACTGATACTGACTGCATAGAAACATGTATATGAATTGTGTGGTTTGAAACCTGAGATATTATTACCAAAAACTTCATCTAGTAGAGCTATGGAACCAACCCCTGGGATACCCATCTGAAACACACAAAGCTCCTACTCCAGCATAGAGTGATATCAGAAAGTGTCAGCAACACACACACACACACACACACACACACACACACACTGAGTGAGGCTGGTGCAGCTGGTGGTTTTAATAAGAGATCAGTCTCGGTACTCTCCATGCCCTCAGGCACATTGGAGTGAGATGGCTTCCCTCGGTGCTTACCGCTGTATCCATCGCTAATTACCATTCATTAACTCTCCTACACAGCCAGCCTGAGCTCTTTAGCATAGTGTAGCTTTTCACTAAGCGTTTAATGATTCCACACTGTTTCACTACGAGAGTCTTCCCCGACCGACTACTAATGAATTCACACTGGTTCTCAAGGACGTCAACCATCAAACTCCAGAACAAGAGGGGTTACGCACTGTTAACCCCATAAACTGGGGGCTTATTATTCTTATTATTAGTGTTATTAAGCTTAACACTTCACATTCTTCAGTCCCTACTATGGTCACTAGCCACATACAGACAGTAATTGGCCAACAAGTGCTATCCTAGATGTTAGCTTTATTGCTCACTGGTCCTCATTAGTCTTCACTTATAAAGATAAAACAGCCATGTTTATTTCAATTCATTAAAGGTAGAAGTTTCCAACCCCCGTCTCAGGGACTCCACATACCCCAAAACTTAATTATCCAAGTACATTTCCCAGCATGCCTGAGATTGGGAAACATCAAAATGTTAATCTTTTAGGAGCAAATCATCATTATTTCCACATTTCGTTTATTTCTGATAAATTAGGCTAATATATTTAAACGGTGCATTGAAATGTGCAGAATGTTTATTTATGTTTTTAAGGATAGGCTAACTTAACATACATTTTCATGTATGTCCACAATCTCTGGCATATCATTGTTTATCTACAATGTTTGTCTACATCCATGGGCAATTGTATGCAGAACAACCACCATACAGGTGGACAATAACAGACTGCAGTCCTCCATTATTGAAGGGTCCCTATTAGCCATGGGCCCCATTACCCAGACACCTCCACTACCCAATGGCTCCCAATAGTCAGGGGCTTCCTTTAATCAAGGGCTGCTATTAGTCAAGGGCCTCCATTAGCCAGAGCCCCTTTTAGCCAAGGGGTCCCCATTAGCCAATGTCAAGGCGTCCTGTTAGTGAGATGCTTCCATTAGCCATGAGACTCACTAACCAGGGGCCCCATTAGCACAGATCAAAGGTCCTCATTAACCAGATGCCTTTATTTGCCAAAGGTCTCTATTAACCAAGGGCCTCCATTAAGATTAAGATTCACCAATTTGCCAATGTGATTTTTCAGCGCAGTGCAGTGAAACACACACACACTAGTGAACACACTAGGCTGTAAGAATTTGTGCCCAAAGCAGTGAGTGACGAAACCCGTGTTTAAGAATGTCGGATCACACAAGTGATCACACACACACAAAGTGACGTGACGCGA